>JAQGBU010001192.1:0-14707 GCA_034698605.1 Isotoma decorata
TTTTATTTTATAATACA
This sequence comes from Isotoma decorata, assembly GCA_034698605.1. Classification (NCBI taxonomy): domain Eukaryota; kingdom Metazoa; phylum Arthropoda; class Collembola; order Entomobryomorpha; family Isotomidae; genus Isotoma; species Isotoma decorata. Next base: position 18 of record JAQGBU010001192.1, read on the forward strand.
CAATATTTTAAAGTTTCATTCATGCACAATTTGTCTCGACTCGACTCGACATAATTTTTTGTTGAATACAAAATCAAAGTCTGAGATGCAGGTGAACCTATTTGCTTAATTCAAACCATCAATATTAAATGTCGCCTGGTTTCTAAATAGATCGAGAGCATTTTCAATTGGGCTCTTTGTCTCACTTCCTGAATGTAAGGGCTACGGGGTACCAAGACCTTCCTGGTTTTCCTGAAAATGCCCCCGATGCTTCGGTTAGGCATGTTGAATTACCGCCATCCAGCACCCCTTATGAAAAAAATACCGAATTCGGCCTAGATTTAACAAGTACAACTAATAATAAGAAAGGCAAGAAGAAGCAAAGCAAAAAACGATCATTTTATTCAGAAAGTGAAGAATCAGACAAATCGGAAGGAACGGAGACCGGATCTGGCTCTTCAGATGAATCCTCGTCGGGTGGTAGTGATAGTGGTAGTGAAAGCGGTACTGCAGATTCAGAGTCTGACTCCGAGTCAGAATCAGGAGAAAATTCTCAAGGCCCCGGAAATTCGGACGAAGAAGAAAATGGGAATGAAAAGCTTTCTTCGTCGAAATTAAAAAAGGATGCCGGTGTAAAGGGTGGCCCAGGGGATAAGCAAAATGTAAGAGAGTCGCATTCTCAACCGGATAGAAAAGTAATACGATATAAAAAGAATTCAGATTCCCATTCAAAACAGGAGAGTGGATCTTCCTCTTCTAGTCTCGAAGAAGGATCATCTTCATCGGACCCCGAATCGGAGGGAGAAAAAAGTCGAGTGAAAAAGTCTTCCGCAGTTTCAAGTAAACAAAAATCCGGAGGAAATGTTAAAAAGGACAATAAGGGGAAAGGTGCTTCTTCCAATGTCGATCTACTCTTCGATTTCAGTGCTGACGCTGATACACCTAACTCGGAAAACTTGGCACCTGGTCTAATGAGCTCCTTAAGTGGCGGAGTTATGACTCCAAGCCCTACTCTACAGCGTTCCGGTTCAGTAGCTTCAGGGTCGATTCAGGTAAAATGAAACTAGTGCTCTTATCATCGCTACTATTTATTTTATTATTATTTACGTATTATTTGCTTTTTTTCTTTTAAAACCGCTTGAGCTTACATCGTAACGTTAATAATTTGATGTTTAGCTAGTAAAAGCAAGTCTTTCGTCTAGCTTTTGAATCTGGACTTATTCATGTATCTTGTTATGTCATTAACATTATTTTGTGCGGTTGGTTAACATTTTCTGTTCTAGCATCCTGTATAGCCCATTAGAAGTTTTACCCTAGGCTTAGTTCAGAGTGAAGGATGAGAGAAGATTTAAGATTTTGCAAGTCCATATATTATGCTGGTTTCATGAATTTAGTTTATTTGTATGGTTTGTTTTCTGCGTGTGCCAGTGTCATTGCTTCTTAAAATGTGGGTTGTAAGAGCCAGGGTCACAGAAGCTACTTAGGTACTTCAATGAAATGTATCCCAGCGGTATCTCTTTCTCCGCATTTCTGCTTCATGGATTCATTTGGTACTGTACACAGTTTTTGAAGCTACTTTACTATTCATTTATTTTGCTTTTGGAGAAGAGTTGGAGAGCCCACACGATTGTCATTGGGTTTAGCAGGAGTTTGGAGATTTATGGCCGACTGCACACAAACACTGTGGGCTAGCCGTGCTCTTTGTCAATGCCTCTTGTACTTGTGGTAGTAGCGAACAGAATATTTCTTCCAAGTATTCTTTGGTCTGGAGAGGGTAACAAATTAAATGAGGGCAGTAGCGGTACTTCCAGTTGTAGTAGTAGTAGGAGAAAGTAGTAAGATAAGCGGATCACTTTTGTTTGTTCGAAGTCCAAGTCTCTTTTCTAACTAAACAACCCGCAGGCAGAACCAAATACTACAGAGAAAACTTAAGGACTTAGCCTTAACGAAGGATGTTGCTTCTATTCTGTGACTTAGTACTTAAATAGAAGAAACGAAAGTCAGTAATTGGCTTAAAACCAAATACACGTATGTATGAATGGTTCACAGAATATATTCTCATCTTCATATCGCAAAAAGCAACGTTGGTCTTTCTAATGCATAATGGTATAAGTTCCTTCGTGTCTAATGTTATTCTTAATATGTAATTTTTTTAAATTTAAAAACGTAAGAAACTCAGCGGCTGTTGCTCAGTCGTCAAAAATATTTTGATAGGTTCATGGGTTGATTTTCAGCATTCAAGAGAATTATTTTTTTTTACATTGAGCCTAAGATTTTTTAAAAGTACACTAGTATACACTTTAACTTTCTGTTATTATCTAGTTAGTTTTCGTTGTCATTTTTCATTGAAGATAGGATAGAAGGTTTGATTCTGAGAGCAATTTAGGTGGGGTACCAATTGAACGTCTTTTTATTGAAAGGTTATGAGATCCAGTATTGGAACAAATGGGACGAATCAGCTTGTTCTATATTTTTTATCATTATAATACTTGTAGAGCTCGTCGTTTTATATTACAGCAAACTGTTTTTCGGACCTGGCTAGCACAAACAGAGTTATAATCAATGAATGCCTCAATTTTTTTAATCCAGTCGTATAAGCTGTGAATTAATTAGAAAATTAAAAGCAGTTTAAAATCTCATTGAATATTAAGTATAGATTCTTAGGGCCAACGAATCAAAATTTTCTGAGCATTTTTGTTATATTCATTGTCATATTTTATTTTCTGAATCTTCACACCCGTTAAAAAAGCAACATTTTTTGAACAGTACCAATAAAACGAAACAGCAAAAAACAAGCAAAAATAAAAGTAAGGTAGAAAAGCTATTAATAAGCTTACTCATAGATGATAGTATTCATTCATGCATAGCAAGGAGGGTGCTGAATATATGATACAAAAAATAAGTTTAAAGGCAAAAGAAGAAATTGGGCTCTAAACCTCTTGTGTGTTGTATGTGATTCTGCGAGAAAGAAATAATAATCGTAGTAGGAGTAATAAAGCCTTAGGAGAAAGCAGAAGAGAAAGTGTAATTCAATAATAGTGATTGTGTCTTGTCAGCATGGTAGAACGATTCTTATTGTTAAAATATACATCAGCATCAGGCACACATCTGCTTTAGAAACTGTATACATTCATAGTTCATACTGCTTGCTTGCCTACTCCCTAGCAATCTTGTTGGTCTGGGTGGTTGACACAGACATAAAATAGATTTCATTTTTTATTCAATTCCAAGCAAATTTCTAATAGATGTAAGGCCCGTCGTGCTATGTGCATTATGAATGAAATGTGTTGATAGAAACGTTATCAAAAAGAATAAGAAAAAGTAAGGAGCGGAGGGTGCTTTTCGTGGTGAATAAAAATGATTTGGTTTTTATTCGCGTGGGTCTTTATATGGTTAAAGAAAGATACTACCCTCCTCGCGTACTTTCTTTAAGCAGGTTGAAGGGTTGCGTTCGGCTTTCTGTGCTACTGTTTTGTCATATTATTGCAGTTAAAAATATTATGCTTATAGACTGGTGGGTATTTTTAATAGTTATTCTTTTAGTTTGCATGTTTGAATGTATGGTAAGAGCTAGTTTTGCTTAGTTTGGGTGGGTTTATAGGAAAGAACAAGAAGAAATGTTGTAGTTGTAAGAGAAAGTTTTGAGCGAAAAAGTTTCTTTTTTGCTTGAAGCTTAATTTTTTGCAAAAAAAAACGAAGAGAAAGATACAGCTTTCTAGTGCTACCTAGTTAATTCTGGGAATGCAAATGCAGAGTTTTTCTCTAGTTTTGCTAGTTGGTTGATAGTAAAGTATGAAAAGTAAGATAAAAAATAATCTGGATTTTGCTATCTTGTGTAACAGACTGCCAGTCCGATGTTCATCCCGACAAAGAGAGTAGAATTACTAAACAAAATAGCTTCAGGAGGATTGCATATCTCGTCTCGATTTACCCGAGCTCCACATCTGTTTTCACCGTCGATGGCGTCGATTGAATTTCTCCTGGAAAATCTTGGCAAGGACCCTTTGAAGAATATTCGAGTTGGGCAAAAGGTGAGTTTTAGAGTTTAGTTCAGTTTGGGTACTTTCACCAGTGGTAAATACTTTATGGAGAAAGTTATATGATGTAGTTTAGTTATATATTGGAGTACATTTTGAACGTGATACATACGTGTGATGATGCAGGCATGTAGTTTTATGAAGAAATAATGTCATACGTGCTGACAAGGTACTTCATACCTTGTAGTTGAAGTATTAAAAGGAGATGAAGCGTATGTTTCTAAAACATCTAGGATGAATTTGCTTTATTCACAGAATATGATTTGGCAAGGCTAGGATACAAGACATCGGGTTTCACTTCATATCATGATATCAGCAAAAGTCAAAAGCTTTAAGTCAGTCACAAACAAATGCGTTCAGGAAATTATTTTCCAGTCTAGCTACGAATGACTTTCCTGTGGACTTTGTCAAAAGTGTTGGTGGGTAACCATTACCACTATACTAGTCTAAAGTTTGTAAGTTGAAGAGCTGAAGGACTGGCTCCAGTCTCCAGGAAGAAGGTCGTAGGTGGAACTCCTTATCATTATCATTTATGACATGAAAGGTAGTTCGTTCACACTCATAAAATCCAATAGGTGTAATGTGCAAGGTTGTGTTTATGTAGGATGTGACGAGAGAGTACCTAGTTTTCGTCATAACTTAATACTAGACATGGAACTATATAATCAAACGATCCCATTCAGTCATGATAATAATGAGAGTTCATGTTCATCTAGTCATTCACGTATGATCTATAGGCCAGACCATTGAATCAAGACATAAACCTGCAATTTGGTAAAGGAGACAATGGATGAAGGCAAGTTGTGTATATTGTAATAGTTTGTATGAAGTGTAACAAAATAATCTTTACAAAAACACGAAACACTTGTGTTTTTGAAAGTTACGTGTTCGTGTTCATTGTAAATATTTGAATAACCGCGTTGAGTACTCATCTTCAGTTTCGGTTAGTCTTGAATGTGCAATGAGTAGGAGTTAGAAGTTGTAGGACAAGAAAAGAGGATGGAAAAAAGATGACGATGAAGACGATAATGATGATGATCATCATCTTCCCTCGACGAGAACATCATTTCCAACTTTTTCTCTTATCATGATGTGACATTTGTGCGAGGAATTCTGTCATGATCATTGCAAGTTATGAACTCTTCAACCCTATGGAGACTGTTGAGAAAGCATACACATACTGTTTTTAAGGTTTCTACTCTTTTGTAGAAGATTGGGTAATACTTCTAGCAGCAACGTTAATCTAAAATACACTCTTTTGGGCTGTTATTTTCACAAATCTCCTGTAGCATTAGCGGCTTATTCCTTTAAAATATACAATTCTTTACAAGAATTGCGAAGACTAATTTTAACAGCCAAAAATTAAAACCATGAGAGTAATTTTGAAAGGAAAATCATGAGAAACAGTCCGGGGGCTTTATTTAAAGATTTACAATATTACGTACTTCACAGTAGTATAGGAACTTCTTACGTCTTCTACGAAGCTTTGTATAAAACTCTAGTTTCCTCTATCACCGTTATAAAAGTGAAAGGACGATACAGCTTAGAAAAACTTTCCCCTCTCACACTTTAGCCAATGCAAACCAGTTAGGGTAAAAACATCATAATATTATGGAGACAACTATTATCAGAGCACGTTGGGGTTTAAAATGTATGTACTGTGTGAGGGTCTAGTACTTCCTTAGTGCTTTTTTAGTGCATTATTACTAGAATTAGGTTGAGGTTTGGGATGAAGTTATTGTCTATTTTCGAAAGAAAGCGTACTCCTTTTCTGCGTAGCAAATAGTTAGAATGCCACGGTTAGTGTTGGATGTATAACCCATTTTTCTCAGTAAAAACGCAAGAACCAGCACAGCATTCAGGCATTTTTGGGGACTTTAACTCTTGTTTACGTACGTGTATAAGTTCACTTGAGGACAACTTTTCTGTTTTAAGGAGACTCTTCAGAGAATACTTTGTCAAAATTATGTAAGTTACGGTATCACTTTTCAGCAGAGGGAAGGATGACTCGACCTATCATCATTCATAATAATAACAGTAACAATAATAATCACGTAATGGTGTCATATATTATGCTAAAAGTAGTAAGAAGAAGCATATAGTCATATAGTAGTGCCGATGTAAGTTCAGATTCAGAGTAATAGAAAGGCAAGGCGTATGAGCTGCGAAGGGTGTATCACTCATGGGATCAAGGGACTTGGTAAATCTATTACACTATAAGCAGTTTTGTAATAGTAACATGAGGTATGTCAATAAAAAATACATAATCAAAGCAGGGTGTATTATCATTATCACCATATCTGATCATTTTAGGAAAAATGATTCAATTTTGGGTGAAAGTATTGTCTAAAATCATCACGAGATAGTATTCAAGATTTTTTTTTAAATTTTGGGTTAGCAAGCCTAAAAAAAGAAAAAGTTTCGTAATTTTTATTTGTCAAATTAGTCAATTAGTAAAAGTATTCTTACAATTAGAATTTATTGAATTGGAAAATACTGAAGAGTTTTGACAGGAATATAGGGAGGAAAATGTAAAGTGGATCATGCATGACACTTGTCTTCAGTATGTTCGATGGATGCGTTAGTGTTGAATGTTGACACTGTTTAGCGAAATTAGCCGGATGAGTTTATTGAAGTTGTTTTTTTTTTTTAAAAAAAACTCTTGGCTATAATATTTCACGAACCAAAGAATTGAAAAAAGGGCGGAAAAAGGCAGCGACTGATCTTGAGTGGCTGTGTTAGATCTTCAAAGGATTTTTTAAATACAATTCTATTTAGCGAACAGAGATTGATTACTTGGTGATTGTACAGTAAACTAATGAATTTATAAGTTGTATACCAAAAAAAAAACAAAGTGCATTCTATAGCTTTTTTATGTGCATGTAAGATGGTTTTAAGGTGGCCTGGATTACTGATAAATATCTTTTTCTCTTAAACTTTTTAGATTTTACCGAATGGAATGACTGTTCATGAGTTTCAACCAGTGGAGATGCTAGAGCCGGGAAAGAGTATAGAAGTGACATTAGGAGTAAACTTCCAGGATACTACTCAAGGGGCAAAAATGGAGATCCTTTGGGAGACTGAGATCGAGTCTAAGAAACAGACAGTGACAATCAATGCTCCCATAGGAGAACTAATTCGACCCGTTACAATGTCGGAATCACTTTTTATCGCTGAACTAGGTAAGTTTTTCTCGCCCTTGTGGGTGGAAGGCTATATACATTTGGGTGATACTGATATGGCTTATTTCCATCCATTATTCCATTCTAGTTCTAAAAAGTAGTTAGCTGAGCATTGTGTGGAAAGAATGCTTTTTTTGTGGTTAAGGCAAAGCTACAAAGAGTGAATGAATTTATGTATGAAGGAGTAGTAGCAAGTAGATGACTTTCCAAGTGGTTTCCTTTACGGTTTGCAAATTTGCTCCTTTAGCGTAATTGGTCGTAGGGAAGTCGTGAAATATTTCACGGCACACATTTCCTCTCTCTCTCTCTTAAAATTTAGATTGGCTCTGTCTGATAGTTTCCCATTCCATTTTCTGCCCTCACCAACCAACCATACCGAACTTGATAGTCGAAAGTCTCGTACATAGTGTACCACGCCGACACTAGTACTAGAATGTAGTTGTGGCTAATGCTCTTTCACAAGATGCTTTTAATAGGCCTTAGTGTTCGAGCAGTTATCTGCATTGAAAGCGAAGCTACATAACTAATGCTAAACTAAACTACACTATTAACTATAGAAAGAATCAGCACTAGGATGCTAACTAAACTTTTACAAGGTTCAGGTACAGAAACGCATACACTTTCCTATCTGAAGTATTTTCTAACGAATTTCTTCTTCTATACTTTTGCACTTACTTGCTCTTGGAAGCCTATAAACCTTGTCAAATAACTTGTCTCAAGGCTCGGGAGTTTGGAGTTGGAAGGTAACTTTCTCCCTATTCGTTTTCTTGGTGTTAAATGGATTCTTTTATTACCTCTTCTTACTCTTTCTTCAACAATACTTATTCTTTTCCTAGTCTTTTCATCTTCCTACCAGAAAATATTCATGTTTTGCATTAGATTTTTTGTTATGGGCGCGTGTTGTGCAAGGAGAAAGCAACAAAGCGGCATGATAGAGAAAAGAAGGAAAGTAGAACTGGGAAGTAAGAGAAATTATAGGCATTATACAAGAAGTTCTCTGTTCTTCTCAGCTAGATAGCTCATAAAGCAAAAAATCGTATGCATGGAAGATGATTAGATGCAGAATTAAATAGGAGAGTTGAAATTGTACTCGAAGAGTAGGAAAGAATACATTTCTTGGAAAAATGAGAGAGATTTAGAGAAAATCGACTTTTAGAAGAAAAAAAGTATGAAATAATCTTAGTATTTTCATGCATAAACAACGTGCTTAAACAATGTTGATTTGTCTTAGTTATTTATCTCCTGCTATTTTCCTTATTGCAATGAAAGGGGATCCGAGAAGTAAGCATTACAGGTCCCAGTCTGCAATGGAACCTTTTAGTTGGTCATTGCATTCCACCTGTTAAAAATTACAACGTGGAAAAACTATCCTTTCCATTGTGGGCAGCGCTAGATAAGTTGGTATGTAAAGGTTCAAGATCAAGAAAATGGAAGTAACTTGGTTGGTTGGATCTGGACGGGAGGTGAAATATATTTTTCTTCTGTGAATAATATCAACGAGAAGTGAACAAAAAATGTATTTGATGACCTGAATTTTGATAGAGAATGAGGGAGACTACAGAAGATTTGAAGTGAAAGGTTGACATCTGGGATGTCTGTCATTTAAAGTAGCTTTAAACCAACATGATATGATGTACCGTTATAGATAGCATCCGAGTTGTATGACAGATAAAGGGAACTTTGCATAAGGGCTTGAGCGCTTGCTAAGGGGGAAATGAGGATGAGAACAGATTGACTGCTTCCTAAGCGACTGACATCAGCTCTGTTGTCTTTCTAAAGTTGCTTAAGCTTTAGCTTCTTGTACAATGATGCATTTTGTTGGTTGGTAGTTTGACTACGAAATGTATTAGCATGATTATGATTACTTGAGTGAATGACGGGAGTTGGTAGTTTGGATGTTACTAGTAATGATGGTGGTGGATTATGTGAGCTTTGTCTTCTGATGTTCCTATCTTTTATCCCTTATCCAGGGGATGCACGTTAAGTATTGCGTATATAAAGCTACAAGTAATTCTAAAGCGGTGGAAGGATATGATGAGTAATATTTTAATAGTGTGATACCATGTTCTTGTTTGTTAGGTAAATTGCGAGGAATGAATGAGCACGAAGGAAAGACATTTGTCAACAAGACTTTGGCCTCGACAACGACGACAACTGCTCGTCAGTCACTGGTCCATCGGGTATACGAGACAGCAAATATTTTACAAGTGCCATCCACAGAGGATCATCTCGTTAGGTAAATGTTTATCATTTCCATACAAATGTTGTCTCTCATTTCAACCATACCATACCTCTCTAGTCTCTAAACCTACAAAAACTAAAACTAACCTTATACTTTCCCTATTTCATCTATCACGATGCTCGTATAACCTTGCTTTCTCGCTATTTCAGACAATCTTCCTTTTAGATACTGTGAGTGTTGTCTGTTATTGTTATTATAATTATGATTATTTCCACGCGTTCTTCCAACACCTTCTGTAGACGAGCCAAAGTTTCCGTCTGCATAACTTGAAGGTTAGGAAAAGCTGTAATTTCGTATCTAACAAACAGGGAGGGTATGATGTGTAAGCAGATTGTAAAATGACAGCTATTTGCACTTTCACCACTGTAAAGCTGAATTCGTACTGGGTAAGCATCTGTAAATTGATGCACAGTATTCTAGACCTAGAGCGAATTGGTTGACTTAGCATTCAAGTCACTTCATTGACTTTGTTATTCTTGTAGTTAGAGATGGGCACGACTAATAATAGAAGTGTACAGGATATAGGGATTATCTTATGGGGAAGCGGGACGTAGTATTTAGTAGTATTTCTGAGCACATGAAATGTTAGATATGAAATGAAATCATGAGTGAAAGTAGTGCATGGCTAAGTGTGTGCATTTGGGCGAGTAACCAGCAGTAGTGTAGTATATCGTAATGGACATGATTGATGCACAGAGTTGAGCTTAAAGATTGTTATTTACTTGAGTTTCAACTTGACGTAAGATGAATATTAATAGCTTTACATGGATGAAGTTGAAGTTGCTCTAGAGGGTATTTTCAAGGCATAAAAAGGCTTTTATGAGGCTGGGAAATGAAAATTGAGTTACATTCTCAGTTTATGGGATGCTGGTAGAATCGAATGCAAAAATTTGTGATTTAATGTCATAGTCATAGTCATACATACAACATAGTTTATTTATATTATATTGCACAGTAGTGTGTAATAGTAACAAGCTGCTACTTTTACTTTTCTTGCTTGCCTCTTTTACTTCCTGCTTTACTTAGATGGTAAGGCAGTAGGTTATTTTAGTAATAATAAGTGAGAGTTTGAGAAGAAAACTCTGCCAGATAGAGTTTTGGTATAAAAATGAGCAGTAACGTTGACTTTTATCATGAAGAAGGATTGAAATGTTGACATTTTATCTGTACCGAGTATGACTACTGTCCTATATATTGTTTGACGATCTGGGAAAAGAAGTTGTTTCATTTCATGTAGACAGAGACTGGGAAGGTCGTAAAATGACGAAAATGATAAAGAAAAAGACGCTTGTTACTTCGTCTGCTACAACACAGAATAAAGAAAGTGTATTTTGGTCTACTTGATCTCGATTGAGATATTCTGCAATCTCCAGCTGCCTTGCTGGATAGACTTCTTAGTTTTGCTCTATTACTTTGCTTTACTTTATCGATTGCATTTTCATCTGCTACAACTGATACTATTGCTCTTTTCCTGTCTTCCTAGTCCAAAACTATCTTATCATACGATATCGTTCCTTGTCCCAACCCCTACACTAGTGCATTGTTCGTATTGCCATTTGACCACGTTACTTACCTATTTATGTATGGATATAGGTTTGCGGGACAATCGCTGTCATCTCAAACCCTCGTCCTCGTCACGATCCACTTGACGGAAAAAAGTGATACTGCACCAGCAGCAGAAGACGATGAAGCCATTCCAGCTCGTGTTGTTGTCAATTCCGAAAAAATGGTTATTGGTTCAATGCTTGTAAAAGAGTTAAAAGAGGCTTTCAAATGATTCCATGTGCTACTATAATGTACCGACCGAGATAGTACTTTCTATGCTCATCTTTAGTTAACTGGACTGTTCGTTCATACTTTTGATATTATGTACACTTTCCTTTTTCGGTTTTTATGTTGTTATGTATGGTAGTTATTTAATAGCAGAAAGGATTAAGTACAGTCCTTGTTTTCTTTCTAGATGATACCTTATCGTTGCTACATGGAGGAATCAGTTAAGTGGGTGGGTTTGTGGCTCAAATATGAAAATTAGGTAGACCAAAGCAATTCGAAAGAATGACTACTTACTCCATTTGGTTTTGATTATTTTGTCAAGGATTTCACAGCAAGTGACTTCATTCGAGTAATACACTTTTTGTATGGAAATTGTTTATTAAAATGCATAATATTGGGATTATCGAGAAAGCTGCTGATTTTGCAGTTTAGTTAAATTTCAAAGGGGTTTCAGTTAAATTGGTATTGAGAAAGGACGCTGAAATATGTAAGTGAAGCGAACAAATAGGACAAGTATAGTTGGATGTTGGATTGAATTGCCATAATAAATTAAAGCTTGAATTGCTGCGAGTGGAAAATCGTTTCTAGAGCCAATTGCAGTTTACTTGTCAGAAACAAACTATGGAAGAGATCATTCAAGTTTATTGTAGTAGAGTTTCCTCCCATGTAGTTGCGTAGTGTGTTGAGGGTACTTGTACTATGCGGTTAAAGATAGGATATTTAATGTTCATTATATTATGTAAGTGCAATTAATCTCAAAAGTTTTTTGGTGCGATGCGATAAAGAAAGATGTTAAGAGATTCAAAACTATTTTTACTGCAGTAGCATTAGTAGTAGTAATTCCTAATGTCTTAAATTTGGAATGTTTGGTCGAAAACAAATGCAATTATTTAGATGTGGAATGATATAACTTCGTATTTATACATTTAATTTAAATGTGCTATTATCTATGCCTAATGATGTTTCTAAAAGAATGGTGTAAAGATGAATAAACACAGTAATTAATTGCTGCGGTCGAAAATTCGCTTTGTATTTTTATCTCAAATTTATTTCATTGTTAGAAGGCAAGTAAGGTAATAAATACATCGTGGTATCGTGAAGCGTTTGAGTCGGTGAGTAAAAATGGGGAACATAGTAACATTATAACATAGAATGAGCACTTGTGTGTTAGAGAATAAATAATTCAAGTAGGGTCCCATAGTAAATCTCTTCATTCTTGGTCGGAGCTGGAAGCTTTAACTAAATATAGCCATTCCCTTAGCCTAGTTGTATTGTGATTTGGACAGCTTGTTACTGTAAATACTTCTTCGTTATATTAAGCGTTTATTCGTGCGTACGGACACACAAATACAAACACTTTTGTTGGTAGTGGGTGGTGGTGGCTGTGATGGGACATGGACTGGATTAAGTGGTCATGTACATACCTTAAAACTTAAACTATTTCTTTCCTAGCTTCTTCTTTAAGTAGGGTGAACAAAGAGACCATGAGCACTTTAATATGGTCCGTCTTTTTTCACTTTCTCTTTCAGCTTTCACTCTTTTTTGTCATATGAACATGATACAGTTTGTGGTTTTCATTGTACAATGAGCAGAGTAGTATTAGGAGTCTACTGCCATTTAAAGAAATGCATCTTCTTCTCGAACTTTTAAGAAGGCAAAATGTCCTAATGTCTTGTCCTGTTGTTTCTTGTGATAGGAGTTTTATTGTAAGGACAAAGTATAGAAGCTGGACAAGGTTTAAGTTTTGTTTGTAGGCTTTTTAAGCATCAGCCACAAATTACGGGTGTTGCCTTCAGTTCCACAGCCGGTGATTTCCCAGAAACGAGGTCGATCTGATGGAGTCAGCTCTAAATGTTTCTTCAGCACTAAAAAAAGGACACAATCAACAAGACATACCACTAGTGAGTGAGTGAGTAAAGTTGTACTTTCACTAGAAAAAGAAGCAGTAATGGGAGAAATGAAAGTAGGTAGTTTACCCTGATAGAGGGAATGAATTACCAGTAGGATTCAGAATAGGGGTTGGAATAACCTAACTTAGAAGAAGCAAAGGGAGAAAGGGTAATAGAAACCACAGAAAAGAATAGCGCATTACTAATACAAGAGTTTTACGTTCTTTGGTTATGCTTATGCTATAATATTAGTAGTAGATGGCCAAATGCTGACTCTAAAAAATGAAATCAAGACATAAAATAAAGAATGGTTTGAAGAAACCAATCGAATACAAATATGAAATTACTTGATACTACTGTCTTTGTTGGTAAATAAACTTAAATAGGAAGAAAACCTTGAACTAACCCCATGGTTGTTGCAACTCATGTGTATGCATGCCTGACTTTTGTAATAATATTTGTGTGGGTTTTATTTTTCCACAAAGCTTACACGTTTTCCTTCTACGTAGGAATTGGTATGGGATGAAATGTTTTGAAATGCATGTTGTGTTGTTGAGTATGAGTGTTTACTTTAAAAATACAACGGAACGCTTCAGGTTAGAGCAGACTGAAACCTTTTTGCTTTCTCTTATGCTTTCTCTTATGAAACATGCCTAAATAAGTCTCCCACGCCATTTCCAAACGAGCATTATTGTCGCATTGCATTGTGCATATATATGGTGAATTTCCTAGTGTGTTCCTGATCTTCATCATTGGTTGCAAAACATTCATTATGAAATTTCAGATAATTCTCTTTATAGTATAGCTGGCTCTGACTGAGCTAGAAAACAATTAATCTTGCGATTCTCAGAATTGAGTGAATACAATATTTGTATTAGATTAGTAGACAAGGTCGTTCTGTCTCCATCCGATAACAGGTAAATGTTTTGTCCCATCCCAACTCACCAGTCATTTGCTCAATGAAAATGTACATAATAAATTAGAATTGTAAAGGAATGCCAAAGCCCTTTGTAGGATCTAGGATCCAGGTCATTCATACAGTATCCAATTATGCTTTTCAGGAAAACATAGTTTGTCAGTAAATAATTAAGCGTCTGTTAGCGGAATCAAAAGAAATGTTTGTTTTCTTTTGAGTCAGTCAGTAGTGTGTCAGTCGGCACAACTATTCTTAAGAGCTATTATACAAATGTCTAATAATAGTGGTGATGATAATAGTCACCATAGTGTATCTTGTAAGATATCTCAGAATAAAAAAGAGATTTGAATGGGCGAATGAATGAAAGAGGCAATAGAAATGAATAGGACAGCTCTTTCTGGGTGACTTCCGTCCGTTTACTTCCCCTAAACCTCTCTTTCTTTCTCTCTCTCTCTACAATACTATGTTTCTGTGAAGTTACTTCAGTCAGTTGGAGAAATTCCTCTTCTGCTGGCAATAGAAAGTAAAGATATATAAGTGTGTTGAAACCCTTCAAAAGGGAAGAATATAAATGTATTATTATCTGGATAGGCATGTCTTGGTTGGTATTAAGAACTTTGGGCTGTTCGTAAATGTTGGTGTGGATGATGTTAGCATTAACTTTTTCAGTAA
>JAQGBU010001193.1:0-14703 GCA_034698605.1 Isotoma decorata
ACAACTCACACTTACAACTCAAGTCCAACGGACAACTCATGATTTTTATATCTAGAACTAAAGGGGGCGCGGCTACACCCATTACATTTTGAATGATAATGGGGGAAGCGTTATTACAGGAGATACCGTAATAAGCCCTCTGACTTCAACTAATCATCGTGCAAATTGCAAAACGCTGATATCCCTTGAAAGCGACAAATCGAAAGTGACTAATGCGTCCATGAGATGATCAGGAAAAATGTAATATTGAAAGTAAATATCTATAAAGTCTCCATATTGGAAAAGACTTATCTTTAGTTTCTTAACGACTGGAAGTAAGCAACTTACGTTACTACAAATAAATGTATAAGCTTTGTGCTTTCCCAGAAAATAAACCTAAAAGTTGTATGTACATGGCCTTTAGTAAGTCAATTAGTTGGAAAAATGAAGTTTTAAAAGGGTTGCGTAACGTGTACTTGTCACTAGAATAAAATAGTGCTCTCTCTCATAAAACACGGTATCTTTTTTTAATTTTGTCGGTAGAGATTTTGTTAACCCAAAATTAGAAGAGCCTGTGCCACGGCAAGTGTTTCTCTGATATGTATGAATTCTACGGTCAAATTGAGGGATGGGGACCAACTTGAATTAAATAAACTAGAGGTCACATCAACAAACTTCAGATTCAGTAGCCGTTGAGGCAGATCTAAAAAAAGACTCAAAAACTCCTTTTTTACTTTTCCAGGCGTTTTCAGTTTACAAATTAGAGAAAAAGGGTTTTTCCCTAATTCTAATTCTATTCGATTAATAACTAAAATAAGTTCCACTGTATTACTTTACAATGTAGCATTTAGTAATGTTTGGTATTAGCTAAGTCATTTTAAATAATCTGATATTTTGGTTTTTCAAGCATGCACTAATCAGACATCTATTTGATTAAGATTATCCAATCCAAATGGCAAATTACTATTTAAATTAAATACTCAATATTTCAAACTTGCAAAATTTTTACTCAACAAAATATTTCCAACTCCGAGCCCGGGCATTTTACATTTACTATTTGAAGACCAACTACTGGCTTAAAAATCAAAATCAGTTTATAAGTTTAATATCATCCGTCTAAATTTTTACTTAAACTAGACACTACTATTAGGAAAAACGTAATATTAGTATTCCTTGATTGAGAAGCACCCTAATCGAAACTACCAAAAAATGTCGACTCCTTTAATGTGGTCATCAATTAAATTTTTCTTTGAAAAATTATCATCTAAACAATTTCCGTTTACTTACGACTCAAAAAATAGATGTTTGAGTGCTCGGAAGCCAAAAACAATAGTTTTTTGGTATGGAAGCTGCCTCTTGGTTCTGGCGTACACTTTAGTACTTCTTTATCACCTTCTAAGTGTTCTTCTTACAAAAGCTACATTCAGTCCCATTTTAATTATGATTGAGTTATGTGTTCTAGTATTTGGCTTTGAATTTTTATCCTTTCTATTCGTTTCTATTAGGCATCGTAAGCTCATTCCAACTTTATCCAACGGAATGTCACAAACTGAAGAGTACTTTAATAAAAATGTCCGACAAAAAGTGGATGAACTCCCATCTTTTGATTACGTTGGAATAACTTCAGTCTGTATCAACTGCTCAGTTTCACTACCTTTGTTACTTGGGCCCACTGCCTTGTTCTTTAACTTGGACTTTGCCATCTTGTTTCCAAGTCTAAAAGTGTTGAATTACGTTACTCTTCCAGTCCGTATTGCCACTATATACATTATATTCCTCAGTGTTTGGAGATTATTAGCGCTTTCTTTTATGTGGGGTCCAATGTTTTTGAAAGTTGTTCTCTCTTGCTTATCAAAAATTTCGAAACTCCTTAGAACGGACATTCGGAATTTTTACAACAGGAATGAACTACTTAGCGAAGCTATATTTCTAATAAATACAGTGAGGATTCTTTTGATTCCTGTAAATGAAGTCGGTTCTGCAATTATGCCAATAACTCTACAGTGTGGGGTGCTTTTAAATGTAGGTTGTGACTTTGCAATCATCAAACTTCACTCGAAGCTTCACCTCCCTATGCTTATCTTTGTTGTAATTTTATCCATTATTGTTAAGATACTCATGGCTATTTTATTCCCTCCAGCTAGTAAAGTGTATGAAGATTCAGAAAAGATTTTGCTTGTTTTACGGACAAGAGCTAGGGGCAGATTAGAGAAGATGAGGGTGAGGGCTTTGTTAAGTCCACGACTTCAGGCTGGATCTATGTTTTATTGTAAACGCTCAACAAAAACAACTTACTTTTATAAAACTCTGGATTATACAGTAATAGCTTTAGTTTCAATTAAATTTTAGAATGTTAAACATAAGCATAGAATTTTGTATCATATTTCCCGATCGTAGCATTGTTCAATTGTTAACATATAATTCAGCATATGAGATAACTCTTGTAATTAGGCGAAGAACAACCTTCGCTTATGTTGTTTTGCAGTGCCATGCCATGTATTTACTGATTAATGTTCATATGCTTATTAGTAAGTATTTAATTAAACTTAATGTATAATACTTTGGCATATAAATTGAAATTTTTAAGATTCTGAATAAAACTAAACAATTAACTAATACCAACACTCATGAGGTAAAATAACATCTATAAATAAATTTATTACTGTGCTCAATAACATGTGTTAAAGCTTACCTCGTACAATTTTGATGCAGACAAAAACATTAAGGGCTTTAATTTCTAGAAAACGAAATCGACTTGCTTTATACTTATAACACATTACACTTGAGTGTAAAAATATTTTGAATTTTATTTTTGCATAATAAGCATCAAATTCCAAGTCTACGTTAGCTGTTTTTAGGGCTACGTTTTCTGGTTGTGATATCGTGTAGAAGAAGGTTTATTATTTATTCCCGTACTAATATCCCGAAATAATTCATGAAATGTACCGAAACTCTTTGCAGCCCCCAAAATGCTCAGTTAATTTGTTAATTAGTTACTTTACTATACAACAGTTAATTACGAAAGTTGCATGTTATGTCTCATCCTTTCATCAAAACGGTTTTAATTGTTTGAAGATAATAAGCTAAAGGAATTGGAGACATAGCCTTGAAAAATTGGATGAAAAAAAGAAGCGTCCTAATTTCATGTCGATCGGTTGGCTTTGTTTATTTCTGAACAGATGAACACCATGACCGTCATTTTCAAACTTTCAACTAAACGTTTTCAATTTCATAGACATAACCTGACGACACTTTTATATATCCGTTTGTCATGGTTTATTTAACCTGGGGTTTTGCATATGTTATGCTAATATTGCTGCATTTTTCAACCTACAATAGCACATTCTTGAAATGAATGCTTATGAGTACAGGACTTTCGCTTAACAACATATCCATTACATTTTGAATGATAATAGGGTTAGCATTATTGCACGATATGCTGTAAGCCCTTTGACTTCAACTCATCATCGTGCAAATTGCGAAACGCTGATATCCCTTGAAAGCGACCAATCGAGAGTGACTAATGCGTCCATGAGATGTTCAGGGAAAATGTAATATTGAAAGTAGGTGGCCATAAAGTCTTAATATTGGAAAAGACTAACACTTCTTAACGAGTGAAAGTGAGTAATTTACGTTAGTAAAATAAATGTAGAGGCTTTGTACATTTGTTTCAGAAAGAATTGACAAACAAACAAAGCATTTTTTAGCGGATTTTGAGTTGGTCGCACTAAGGGTTTTGAGTACTATGTGTTTAATTTATTTTGCTTTCCCAGAAAATAAAACTAAAGATTGAATGTGCACGGCCGTTAGTATGTAAATTTCTTGGACAAATGAAGTTTTAAAAAATAACGCTCAAATTTCTCATCAAACATGGTGTTTTTTTTATTTGGTGAGTAGGGATTTTGTTATAGAAGAGGTTGTGTCCCGGCAAGTGCTACTCTGAGCTTTATGTATTCTACGGTCAAATTGAGGGATGGGGATCGACCTGAATTAATTAAACTTGGGGTGACCTCAACAAACCTGAAATTCGGTTGCCGATGAGACAGATTTCCAAAAAAGCCTCAAAAAGTCTTTTATTTTTCAGGGCGTTTTCAGCTCAGAAATAAGGGAAAAACAGTTTTTCATTATAAATTCTACTAATAATACATCAAGTTTCATTTCATTACTTCTTAACATAGCACATGGTAACGTTTAGTATTATAGCCAAGTCGTTTTAATTAATCTAATATTTTTGTTTATCAAGCCAGCACTAATCAGATCACCATTTGATTAATATTACCCAATCCAAATGGCAAGTTTTTGTTTAAATTAAATACTTAATAATTAAAATTTGTAAATTTTTTGCTCAACAAAATATTTTCCAACGCGAATGCACTCTGCGGTCAAATTGGAACTTGGTGTGCTTTGAATTTAACTAGGGGTACCATGAAGAAATCTGAAAACGGCAGCTAGTGAAGTAGATTTTATAAAAAGTCCAAAAGGGACATTTTTAACCTTTCAGGGCAACTAAAGCTTACACATTAAAAAAAGTATTTTAATTCCTAACAAAAGCAAGTTTCATTTCATGCCTAAACAAAATACTAAAAATTAGACAAGTATTGACTTACTGTATTGCAGTCAGGTTAATTAGGTAATCTAATACTTTTTTTCAAGCTAGAATTAATCAGGTACCCATTTGATTAAGATTTACTAATCCAAATGGCAAGTTGCTGCTTAAATTAAATACTTAATAATTCAAACTTGCAAAATTTTTACCCAACAAAATATTTTCCAACTCTGAGCCCGGGCATTTTACATTTTCTATTTGAAGATCACCTTCTACTGGCTTAAAAATCAAGATGAGTTTCTCAGTTTAATATCATCCGTCTAAATTTTTCCTTAAACTAGACACTATTAGGAAAGACGTAATATTAGTATTCCTTGCTTGAGGAGCACCCTGAACGAAACGAACCAAAAATGTCGACTCCTTTAATGTGGTCATCAATTAAATTGTTCTTTGATAAATTATCATCAAAACATTTTCCATTTACTTACGACTCAAAAAACAAATATTTGAGTGCTCGGAGCCCAAAAAAACTATTATTGTGGTATGGAAGCTGCTTCATGATTCTAACGTACACTTTAGTACTTCTTTATCATCTTCTACTCGTTTTTTTCGCCAAAGTTAAATCCAACCTCATTCTTATTATGTGTGAGTCTTGTCTTCTACTATTGTTTGTTGGATATTTATCCATTGTATTCACTTCCATTAGGAATCGTAAGATCATACCAATTTTATTCAACCGAACAGTACAAGCTGAAGAGTACTTTGATAAAAAAGTCCGACTGAGAATGGATGAACCTTCATCTTTTGATTGGATTGGTGTGAATGCAGTGTTTTATAACTTTTTTGTTGCTGTACCTTTGTTTTTTGGACCTATTTCTGTGTACTTTGACCTGGACTTTGCAATTTTGTTTCCAAGTCTAAAAGTGTTAACTTACGTTACTCTTCCAATCCGTATTTCCACCATGTATATCATAGCATTAAGTTGTTGGAATTTATTAGCGTTTTGTTGTATGTGTTGTCCAATCTTTTTCAAAATTGTCCTCTCTTGCTTATCCAAAATTTCCAAACTTCTCAGAACGGACGTTCGAAACTTTTACAATAGAAATAAACTACTCAACGAAGCTATATTTCTAATAAATATAGTGAGATTTGTATTCATCCCTGCAAATGAAGTGGGTTCTGCAGTTTTGCCAATAATTATGCAGTGTGCAATGGTTTTAAATGTAATTTGCGATTTTGCAATCATCAAACTGCATTCGGTGCTTCATCTCCCTTTTCTTATGTTCGCTATCATTGTATCCATTATTGTTAAGATGCTTATGGCTATTTTATTCCCTCAAGCTAGTAAAGTGTATGAAGATTCAGACAAGATTTTGTTAGTTTTGCGAACAAGAACCAGAGGCAGATTAGAAAAGATGAGAGTAAAGGCTTTGCTTAGTCCACGAATTCAGATTGGCTCTATGTTTTATTGTAAACGCTCAACAAAAACAACTTACTTTTTTAAAACTAAGGATTACACAATAATAGCTTTAGTTTCAATTAACTTTTAAAAGTTAAGCATAAGTAAAAATAAATTGTATCATATTTCTTTTAGTTAATAATGTAATATTATCACAGTTAATTTGACTAAATATGTAAGTTCCGGTAATTTTGTGAATAAAATATTTTGCTTCAATTCAATTCATGATACTTCCGGAAAAGATTAATTTGACATGCTTGATGTAAAATATAACATCACTTATCTTTAGTTTGAATGCGTAAACGAACGAGATTGAGGTGCTAGAAGCGTAGAGCTACAAATGATACCAAATCTTTGTATCTAGTTGAATCCCAATGGATTAATTTCCCCAATGCAATAGTAAGACTTTAGCCCCTTACTTTCAATATTACATTTTTGCTAAATAACTCAAAGGAGCATTGCAACTTCTTTCATTTGGTCGCTATTAAGGAATATCAGCGTTTTGCCCTTTTTACAATGCTGAATTGAAGTTTGACGGTTATTCAAAATGTAATGGACATGTTTATAAGCGAAACTACTGTACTCAATAGTATTCATTTTTAGATTTGCAAATCCTCGGACGACAAATACAGCCATGCTACCATACTATAAAAATAAACCCCAGGTTTAGTAAACCACAAGCCTTTTTACACTTCTTGGCTGAGATTCATTGATTTTTTGCAAAATTCTTCAGTGTCAATTCACTGGGAATGAAAATACGCTGGAGTGGTTGCACATGTTGTAGCGGTAACCAGGATCAAAAATACTTTGCAAGAAGCTGAAGCATTTTACAGCAAATCTATGTATCTCCAGCCGAATAACTACAATAGGGCTTGTGACTCTTTGAACCTGGGGTCCTTATTACAATAAACTAGTAATGCTGCATCTGTCTACCAAGTACTAGCAGACTTTGAATACTAATTAATAAGTACATAACTTTCGCTACACAACAAATCGATTACATTACGGGTGAATGTGATAGAGGACAAATATTTCTTGTAGGGATAATGGATGGTGTAATCCTCCAACTAGAACTCATCCACATCATCGCGCAAACTACAAAACATTGTTATCCCTCTAAAGATCCCAAAAAAGGGACAACCTGAAAGGGACTAACTGCCGCTTCAGATGCTTAGAAAAATGAAAAAGTGACTAGGGCTAAATTCATTACCTTGGACATGACTAATGTAGCTGTACTAATGAAAGTGGCTTAAGGCATACTTTAAGGGACTAATTCAAGTGAATTTCTTGCATGATTTTGATGACTTTGAGTTGTCTGCGATAAGAACTTTACGGTTTTTTGTTGTTTATTTTTGCTTTTAGGATTACTTTCCATCAACTAAAATTGAAATTTGCATATTTGACGGCCTTTAGTATGTTAATTTGTGCGATAAATGAAGTTTTGTTTGAAGGAACTTTGTTAAAACAAGTATAGAAGAGTCTGTGCAATGGAAAAGCGTTATTCTGAGCTGTATCATATCGTTTCGTATCCGGGCAGTTCATTGAATCACAAACGTCGAAAAAAAAACTCATAAAAAAACGTCGAAAGAACATTTACATCGAAAGGAAAAAGCATCGAACACAACAACTTATGGTATTGAAATGTGATTGAAAATCGAAAAAATGACTCTTTTGTATTGTTATTGTTATCTACTTGTCACGTGCCCTAATACAGAATATGGGGAAAGGCTCACATTAAGATCTGAAATACCAAAGGCAACCACTGAGAACATTTTGGGAAAAAAGTCTGCACTAATACTAATAAGCATTTAAGCATTAGAAAATAACAATTACAAACAGTTCAGTAATTATTATCCATCAATTTCCGGTTACGGAGCTAATTATTTGGTTTCCATATTTACTCTACGCTACGGTCAAATTGGGGGATGGGGATCGACTTTAATTAGTTAAGCTGGGGGTGACCTGAACAAACCTGAAATCCTAAAAAAGTCTCAAAAACTGCTCTTCTACTTTTCAGGGCGTTTTCAGCATAGAAATAAGAGAAAAAAAGTGTTTCGTTATAAATTCTACTAATGATTAAATCCAGTTTCATTTCATTACTTCTTAACATAGAATATTTAGTATATGCTTGGTATTGGCCATGTCATTTTAATTAATCTAATTTTTTTGTTTCAGTCCAGCATAATCGGATCACCCGTTGATTAAGATTACCAAATCCAAATGGGAAGTTTTTGTTTAAATTAAATACTTAATAATTCAAATTTGCAAACTTCTTACTCAACAAAATATTTTCCCATACCCCGAGCCCGGGCATTTTGCATTTTCTACTTGACGACCAAAATCAATATGAGTTTATCCGTTTAATGCTATACATCTCGATTTTTAACTAAATTCGACACCATTACGAAAAAGCTCATTTAAATAATTTGATTCATTGCTTGGGACCCAAACTTAGCAAAACGCTACAAAAACAAAAAAACTCCTTAAAAACAAAACCACCAAAAATGACAACTCCTTTAATGTGGTCATCAGTTAAATTTTTCTTTGATAAATTATCATCAAAACATTTTCCATTTACTTACGACTCAAATAACAAATATTTGAGTGCTCGGAGGCCAAAAAAACTATTATTTTGGTATGGAAGCTGCCTCTTGGTTCTCACATACACTTTAATACTTCTTCATCATCTTCTACTCGTTCTTTTCACCAAAGTTAATTTGAACCCCATTCGTATTATGTTTGAGTTTTGTCTTCTACTGTTGATGGTTGAATATTTATCCATGGCATTAATTACAATCCGCCATCGTAATCTATTGCCAACTGTATTTAACCGAACAGTACAAGCTGAAGAGTACTTTGATAAAAATGTCCGACTAAGAATGGATGAACCTTCATCTTTTGATTGGATTGGCGTGAATGCAGTGTTTTATAACTTGGCAGTTGTTATACCTTTGTTTTGGGCACCTATTTCTGTGTACTTTGACTTTGACTTTGCAATTTTGTTTTCCAGTCTAAAAGTGTCAACTTACGTTACTCTTCCCATCCGCATTTCCACCAAGTACATCATTGTATTCAGTATTTGGAATTTATTTGCGTTTGCTTTTATGTTGTGTCCAATGTTTTTGAAAGTTGTTCTCTCTTGCTTAACCAAAATTTCGAAACTTCTTAGAACGGACGTTCGAAACTTTTACAATAGAAATGAATTACTCAACGAAGCTATATTTCTAATAAATACAGTGAGATTTGTTTTAATCCCTGCAAATGAAGTCGGTTCTCCAGTTTGGCCAGTAGTTATGCTGTGTGCAATGGTTGTAAACGTACTTTGCGATTTTGCAATCATCAAACTCCATTCGGTGCTTAAACTCCCTATTCTTATGTTCGCTATCATTTTATCCATTGCTGCTAAGACGGGTATGGCAATTTTTTTTCCTCTAGCTAGTAAAGTGTATGAAGATTCAGAAAAGATTTTGTTAGTTTTGCGGACAAGAGCTAGAGGCAGATTAGAAAAGATGAGAGTGAAGGCTTTGTTAAGTCCACGACTTCAGGTTGGATCTATGTTTTATTGTAAACGCTCAACAAAAACAACTTACTTTTACAACACAATGGATTATACGATAACAGCTTTAGTTTCAATTAAGTGTTAAAGTAAAAAATAAGTGTAAATTTGGTATAGTTTTCTGTTTAAGTAGGTCTGTCGCAATAATAACAAAAATAGTTCAACGGATGCGCTAATTGGAGTAATTGTGTGAAAAAATAATCCCGTTCATTTTGTTTTACACCTCCCTGCCATGTTGTCATTATCATACTGTCATCCTTTGTATATATTCAGCCTAATTTATAATATTTTGACATTAGTATAACTTTAAATGCTTGTAAAATATTAAATCAAACACTTCTTTAAAAAATCAAGTAATTCTCAAGAGGAAAAGTAACCTTTGTATAATGTAAAGAACATAAATAAATAAATAAAACCGTTAAAACTGCTATGTTTCAACTAAAACCAAACAAATTAAGGGGGTTAATTTCTGCAGAAAGAAAGGGGGCCTAGGACATAATGGTCTCCACATAATGGTCTCCACATAATGGTCTCCACATTATGGTCTCCACATTATGGTCTCCACATTATGGTCTGAGGACAAAACGGTATAGCACATTATGGTCTCCACAGAATGGTCTCAGAAATCT
Organism: Isotoma decorata; assembly: GCA_034698605.1. NCBI lineage: Eukaryota > Metazoa > Arthropoda > Collembola > Entomobryomorpha > Isotomidae > Isotoma > Isotoma decorata. Next base: position 10,170 of record JAQGBU010001193.1, read on the forward strand.
AGACAAAATGGTATGAGGACAAATGGTCTGACGACAAAATGGTCTGACGACAAAATGGTCTGACGACAAAATGGTCTGACGACAAAATGGTCTGACGACAAAATGGTCTGAGGACAGAATGGTCTTATGCAGATGCTAAGTAAATGACAAGAAAAGTATTTTTTGTAATTTTTTTGTCTGACCATTTTGTCCTGAGACCATTTTGTCCTCAGATCATTTTGTCGTCAGACCATTTTGTCCTGAGACCATTTTGTCCTCAGATCATTTTGTCCTCAGATCATTTTGTCCTGAGACCATTTTGTCCTCAGATCATTTTGTCCTGAGACCATTTTGTCCTCAGATCATTTTGTCCGCAGACCATAATGTGCAGACCATTTTCTCAGACCATTTTGTGGAGACCATAATGTGGAGACCATTATGTCCGCAACCCAAAGAAATGTACTCGTTACTCTAGTATTCGGAGGACAGTGTAAAATTTCCTTGAATTTTATTTCTCTATATCATCGTAGGGGTTTGATTGATTTCGGTTTCTTATTTTTACCGCTGCCTGAGTGCAATGTAGGTTTATGAGAAGAATAGTTATTTATTCATTTTCTTAAATGTTCTTTAACTAAAGAAGTCTTTTCAGCTCATCAAATGTTGATTTACTTATGAAAAATCCCATTCCGGTCTGCAGCTCCAATTTTAACGCTCATTTTTAACATCTCAATATGCTAGGGGGGAAATCAGTAGAACTGCAATTTTGCAAATTGAGTTTCAAGCGAGATATTTCGACCCCAATGGACCAGTTGGTAAGAAAATTGTTAGCAACTAAAAATTTAGATGTACGTGAAAACTCCCACGATATATTATAATAATTTGCCAATTATGTTTTAATGTATTGTTTTTAAAGTATGCATTATGTAGATTTTTACCTCATTGGGAAGGTAACGGAAAGTTACAATCCTACACTTAATTGCACCTACCAATGCAATATTAGCTTCAAGGGGTAATTGGTAATTTTGTTGGGCTACAACAGTAACCATAATAGCAAAAAATTTGCCTATTATGGTTAATGTCCTAATGCAGATCAATTCATTCGGGATGACAAATAACCTGGACGAGTGGTTGTTCATGTTGCATGTAAAGGTGATCAAAAATACTTTGCAAAAAGCTGAAGAATTTTGTAACAAGTATTTCCAGCCAAAAAATGTAAAATGGCTTTGCTGCATTTGTCAACCTAGGATTAGCGAATCTTGAAAAGAATACTAATGAGTGCAATATTTTCGCTAAACAACATATCCATTGCATTTTGATGAAGTGGGGGAAACATTATTGGAGACTATGTTCTAAACTCTCCAACTGCAAATCATCATAGGGCAAATTTCAAAATGCTGATATCCCTTGAAAGTGACTAATCAAAAGTGGCTAATGCGTCCATGACATGTTCAGGAAAAATATAATATTGAAAGTACGGGGCTAACCTCTTAATATTGCAAATATGCCAAGCAAAACCAATCCGATTCGTAAAACCACTTCCTTGAGATGGCAAATTGTTCTTTTGGGTTCTCATACCTTTCCATACCTTCATATAAAGTAAGCAGTAAGAAGTAGTAAATAAATAAAGTAAGGACAGTCCATATAGTTTCCTTACAACCCCAAAGAATTGACCTTCATACAAGGAAGGCTTTAAGTGATTTTAGGCTGATTGCAATAAGGGTTTCGACTTTTTTGAATATTTTGTTTGATTTTCTTCCGACCTTTCAATCAATTGAAACTAAAGGTTGTATACGTTTGCATAGTAAAATTAAATTAATTCCATAATCCAACTGACAAGCGGAAGTAAAAATGAAATACTTAATAATTCAAATTTGCAAAATTTTCATTCTGAAAAATATTTTAGACTCCGAACCCGGACATTTTACATTTCCTATTTGAAGACGAACTACTACTGGCTTAAAAATCAAGATTAGTTTATCAGATAAATATCATACGTCTCAAATTTTACTTATTATAGATTCGACACCATTGGGAAAAACGTCATATAAATAAACACGTTCCTTTATTTAGAACCCACCTAAACCAAACTACCAACAATGACGACGCCTTTAATGTGGTCATCTGTTAAATTTTTCTTTGATAAATTATCCTCAAAACATTTTCCATTTACTTACGACTCAAACAATAAATTTTTTGGTGCTCGGAAGCCAAAAACAATATTGTTTTGGTATGCAAACTGCCTCTTGGTTCTAGCGTACACATTAGTACTTCTTTATCACCTTCTACATGTTCTTCTTACCAAAATTAAATTCAACCCCATCCTAATTCTGATTGAGTTATGTCTTATAGTATTGCTAATTGAGTGTTTGTCTACTACATTTGTTTCAATACGCCACCGTAATCTCGTACCAACGTTTTTCAACGGAATGGTAAAAACTGAAGAGTACTTTGATCAACATTTTCGACGACAGATTGACGTACTCCCACGTTATGATTTAATTGGCATACATGCGGTGTGCTTGAACTTAGCGGTTGTTGGAATGCCTCTGTTACTTGGACCTATTGCTGTGTACTTTGACCTAGATTTCGTACTTTTGTTTCCCAGTCTAAAAGCGTTAATTTATTATACTCTTCCAATTCGTATTGTCACTATGTATATTATATTCCTCGGTGGTTTAAGAACATTAATATTTTGTTACATGTGTTGCCCAATGCTTTTGGTTGTTGTTCTTAATTGCTTATCAAAAATTTCGAGACTTCTTAAAACTGATATGCGGAACTTTTACAAAAGAAGTGAACTATTCAATGAAGCGATAGTTTTAATAAATACAATAAGAATTCTTATGATCCCCGTAAATGAAGCCGGTTCTTCTCTTTGGCCAATAATCATGCAATGTGGAATGATAATGAATGTACTTTGTGATTTTGCAATCATCAAATTGCACTCGGTCCTTGAGCTCCCAATGCTCATCGGGGTTGTAATTTTATCCATTTTGGTAAAAACGATTATAGCTGTGTTATTTCCTCAGGGGTGTAAAGTGTATGAAAATTCAGAAAAGATTTTGCTTAGTTTGCGGACAAGAGCTAGAGGCAGATTGGAAAATATGAGGGTGAGAGCTTTGTTCAGTCCACGAATCCAGGTTGGATCTATGTTTTATTGTAAACGCTCAACAAAAACAACTTTCTTTTATAAAATTCTGGAGCATACAATAATAGCTTTAGTGTCAATTAAATTTTAAGAGCATTAAACTTAAGTATAAAACTATGGATCATATTTCCCTATCGTTGCAGTAATGCATTGTCAACATAATTTCATTTAGTGCATGCATGCATGAATGCATTAATTCGCCTAAATTTGTGAAAAAATTACCGTTCATAAAGCGTCACTGTTTCATGTCCGGTCTTTGCTACCCTATTTTCATTCTTTTTAAGTATTCAATTTCAAAATTTTGTATTGTGCTGGGTTAAGCTTAACTGTAAATGCTTGATATTGAATTAAATTTTAATCAAAAATATCTATTATACTCAAGAGGAAGAAAAATAAATTGGCACAATCGAAATTCAGGTAAAACGCAATCCCAAGAAGGAAATAAAAGTTTTCCTTTTGCTTCATAAAGTTCCCTAGGACATTTCTGGTTTAATTTCCGAATTTTTTTTATTTATTACTTTCAAGTTGACCTCGAGTTTCTTGACGGAGATTAAATTGATATTTAAATCCTTATAGGTACTATCATAGATACAATTCCATTGCATTGAAAACAATGACATGGAATGCTACACAAAAGCCGGTTTGACGTTGGTTTGAAATTTCTCAAGAACGCGTGCATCAATTCACATAATTTTATATCTGAACATTTATGACATTAAATTTTACATAAAAAATTACCTTTTTAGATTGTTATAACGTTGTTTAATTTGCAATTAATTGCAGGCATGTGATTACTTTTTAATTATAAGACGAACAAAACTGATCAACTAACATGCGAAGCCTGGAGCATATTTAATATGAAATCCATCACAATATAAAAAAAATCATGGAAATAGGCTAAAAATTGGTTGAGATATCGGTGTGACTCACCCATACCGGTATTAAAAGTACGATGCACTGCAAACTAATTAGGGGTTTGCCCTTATGACAAGGTTTTTATAATGCTTTATCTTGTGCCTCACCTTACAAAAATAACAGAAATAATTTTATCATAATATAAACTAGATAAAACCGTTAAAGTTAATGTACCTCCAACAAATTTTGTGCAACCAAAAACAAACCAATGGCTTTAATGTCTGGAAAACGAAAAGTACCATACTAATACGAGGTTAGTGTAAAACACTAACTAAGTTTTTTTCTTTCTTAAAAATTAGTTTAGTTTTCTTATTTTAGTTTAGAAGTTTTAGGGAGGCGTGATTGCAATGTGTGTTTTTTTAGAAGAACATTCTTTTTTTTGTTCGTTTTCTTGTATTCCTAGTTCATGAAATATTCAACTGGCAGACTCAATCAGTTTCTTAGTTGCAACAATAATATATGAAAGCTGCATAATACGACTATTTGAAACAG
>JAQGBU010001194.1:0-14674 GCA_034698605.1 Isotoma decorata
AATTTTAAATGCGATTTGGTTAGTTATAAATAGGTTTACCGGAGTTTCAAGTTAAAAAAAGATGCGCGTTGTTTTAACAAAGGTAAACCTGGGTGTTTTAATTATGGGCAAACCTGGAGCTTACTGTTTCTAATTCAATATGTGATCACTTATTATTGCTCTTTTCCCTTTTTTGCAACCGCATTCATGCGGGTGTTGGGAACGCTAGTTTTATATTTACAACATCCATTGGGGACAGTTGTTCCGAGATAATAATTGATTTGGGCTTCTTCCTGCTAGATGTACATGTGTCCTTTGAAACGACGTATCCCTGGAAGTCACTGCGATATAAGTATTTTGAAAATTATCATATAAAACTGGCATTCAGCGATTACAAGTAGAAACGGTACATAAAATATGAAGCCAAATTTAATTTTTGTGAATTGAACCACCCCAAACCACAGGTTAGGGTAACCCCACTAGTGGTAGTTTGTTGTTGAGTTAAAGGGTTCTATAAACTAGACACACCCAGACTTTTTCTGTCATCACGTTGAAGAGTAGTGGTCCAGAGCATTCAAGCATCACAGGTAGTAAAATTCATTGCCGAACCATTTACAGAATGTTGCATTAAAAACATGTTCCAATAAGTTGATTTTATGAATATTTTGCACAGAAATCACAGAATATACTTCGAGAATATAGATCCAGAATATATAGAGAATACATAATAATAATAAGGGAACGACTCGACTCCCTTTAGGAATCCAGGTTAAAAGTAAGTGGAAGTATTTTTTATCTTAGTCTGATAGCGATGGTGAATCTAGTGATTCAAACTACGAAAGTAAACGGTCCGTTCAATCAAAATGAAAACAAAGTCATTGCTAGGATTTCCAAAAATACCAAACAGTGTCCAAATTTAAAAGATGTGGCAATGTGCTTATTAAATGATGAGTTTTTCCTAAAATTGTCTTTAATTGATATTGGCTTTCAAAGGAATAATTTAAATCCAAGAATTTTACAAACCCCTATTAGGAAGTGTAAAGCCTAGAATCATCTACATATCATCATCATCTCATCTTGTACGAACGATGATAATAAACCGTTGCAAAAGTCACAATAAAAAAAACGATATGGCACCTGAGTGTCTCCCATGTTGGGTTTACCAAAGGGCTGCTACTAATTGTTAAGTCTGTTAAAGGGTTTTGATTTATGACTTTTAGGGATGATTTTAAACAATCTACTTTGTGTGAATATCTATTGACGTCAAAAGGTAGCGTAAATAAATCTCTCTGCAATATAATAATATGGGGTTTATGACCTAATGAGCTTAAAGTATTTATGGATTACATTACCCATTGATATTACAATAGAACTGAATAAAGTGGTACCTAACTGTCTGCCGATTCTGATTTAAGCAAAGGCCGGATACTTTTATTCTTGATTCTATTGAATGCAATTAATTTTTAACTGCCAGGAAAATTTTAAAGCCTTGTTTGCTGCTTGTAATTTTAAAACTTAAAATGAATTACATTGCACGTTCATCACTGATTTTAGAAACGAATTGTATCCAAAGTTTTGTGATTGCTATCATATTCCTATTCCCACATGCATTATTAAAAGTTGATTAAAAGCTTTAACTTTGTACTTTCGTAGGGACGTAGTAACTGGGATTGAAGTCAATATAAGCCAACGGAACAGTTTCGTAAAATTAAAATTTCTTGCAATTTTGCTTGCAGCGTTGCAGCATAGGTCTGCATTAGACAGTTTCAAAAAGAAATGAAGATATCGTTCATGATCTATAAGATATTATTTTGCCATATACTATAGCAGACCTATATTGCCCAAATTCGTTTATTGTTCCCATTTGTCATATTGTATGGAACAAAGACCGGGTCTCACACTCAACTTGTTGAAATATTAAAAAAACACTCAATAATAACAATGAAAATGACACGGGCATTATCATTTGCATACGGAATCCGCGACCCAGTTACAATCAGTTCATACTACTCTGTATGAATGACTGACTTGTGGTGCCATAAACCCTACACAGTACTGAAGTCCTATGCACGATGCACCCTTTCGGCTTTCGTTCCTCAGTGAGTCTTTTCAACAATAATGGAAGAACCCCTGTGGCTTTTACAAATGAGATGTAATGAGAAGATGACGAGGTTCCTCGACAGTAAGATGTTGTCCAGTGGCCAATAATCCTTTAAGCTTAAAATACTCCTAGTATAAAACTATCACATTATAGAAAATGGGCCAAATAGATTTTAACTTTCACCTTATTTTGTTGATCCATTTCTGCTTACCTTTAACTTCAACAGTATACAGCAAGTCCATTATAAATACGAATGGATTTTTCTACGAAATAATCATTTACATTTTGATCGAGATTAAAGCAACATTTAAACGTGTCCAGTGAATAATCATCAACTTAAATCACTCAACTTTATACCAGAATATATATATAATAACGTAAGTTTTTGATTTTACTCTATACTTCCAAAAATGTATTTTTGGACTATGTGCCTCAAATTTTGAATTTGTGAATAAAACTTTTGTCTTTGAAAATTTTCAGAACTATGCAGATTTCAAGCTTACTCTTATCATCCCTCGTTTACATTACCCTCATCACCCTCGAATGTGTACCAGGCTTCCCCAATCATAAAATCGGCTGGAATAAACGATACATAGAGCACAGATGTCCTTTGAGCACAAGAAGCACTGGAAGCCTAGGAAGCGGAAGTACTAAACTCGGTCCACTCTCTCCCCAACATCAAGTTCGAGACCGTAGGTCACTCTCCCTTTCAGGAAGAAAAACTGGCCCAGTCATACGGCCTGTTGATTGGACCAAACCTTACATTATGGACGAAGATGTTCTAAATACTAACGCCATCAGTACGGGAGATAATCCTTGGAAGTCAACCAAGTTACCCAACAAAGCTACAGGCCTTTACAATTGCCCCCATCACAGTAGCAACAGCAACGGGGATGGGTTGGCAATCATTTCCGCAGATCCTAATGACTGTGCCGGCTACTATTATTGCGTTTGGGGAGTTCCTAAATTGTTTAAATGCACTTGGCCTTTATTTTGGAGTCCAGTCTCTAGTTCTTGCGATTGGTATTTCAATGTTGATTGTGAAGATAGAGAAGTTATAGATCGGGAACATTAATCTAATTATTCAAGAAATTGTTTAATCTCATTTGTACAACATGAATATAATATTATAATGGTGCTGAAGTAAATAAATTGACTGAAATATTATGCCGCAATATAATCATTCATTCTGTTACTAGAGGGAAAATACTCTGACGTTATTCTTATTTTAGTCTGGTTTTGAAGAACAAAAATGTCTGCAAGTATGAAGGTAATTTATTAATTCATTTTTATGTGCATCATTTTCTCCTTGATTAAATCAGCTTGAGTGTTTTGCTCAGACATATGACGGTTGACAACATCAGACGGATGAATATGTAGATACCGGGATTAAAGGGGTATTAAAATCTCTCCCAGGATATGTTAGTAGATCTTGATCTTGCCCATATTAGGTAGGGGATGAATTTTTTCAAAAGTGATTTGCAGTAGCTGTTAGGGGACTATTCGCTCATTTTTTTCAGTCCAGTAAATAATGTCTTGAAACGTAGCCTAGCGAGGTTTTGGACAAATTGTGCCTTCGTTATTTACCACAACAATCAATCAAAGCAAACGCATAAACTGGTATTTGCATGGGGTATCATTATATCCAAAACATTGTGGAGAGGATAAATGTGACTTGAAAATTTTGCACCTCACATCAACTAATCAAACTAATTTCGTTTGTGGTACTTTAATATTTATTAAAATATGATTAATAATACGGAAGCCTCTTCTAATTGTCAACTGATGAAAAACCTTGCTAGATTTCAAAACGTTCAGGAAATTGTACGAATGGGGTTTTAATGACATCATCATTCAGTTATGGCAGTGTTGATTGTTATTCGTAGTTTTCAAATGCGTATTGGCTATTTCAAAATGAACTATGGAAAAAAAAGATTTTTTAATATGACAAAACTTAAATTATTGAAGGAGTTGGTTGCGAATATTAAGCGTTGATTTCGACTTTTGGCAACTTGCTTCTTTTATTTATTTATTTTTATTTATTTTTAAGAGATGAGACGGAGTTAAGGAATTCGAAGAACAAACTGTAATTCCCATGAGCTTTAAATCCCGGAAATACGTGAGGTTAATGCGGCCTAGGATTGTTTATCATCTAAATGCTGGTTAAAAATGCTTACAATAATTTTTAAAAAGACCAGCGTTGCTTGTGGATTCCGTATTATGTTTTACAGAATTTAACTATTAATTTCCGCAATCTTCCAAAACGTAGTTTCTGTACCGTATATTTATTAGAACATAGTTATATCTGCTTTAATTTAGAAAAAAGGCCAATAAACATGAAAACGTAGTATAGATTGAATCAGTGAATACAATCTATCTTTTGAATAATGCTAAATAAATAATGATTTTGCCAGAAGTTAAACAGTGAAACTACATTATTTGTCAAGTTTGTGAGTTGAAAACTATTCCCTCGGCATGTTTAACTGTGTTGGTTATGGGGTAGCTTTTCACTCTCAAAATGACTTCAAAAGATTTAAGTCATTTATGTTATATAGAAAACAGCAGACGGCTAGACCAAAGTAGCCTACTAGCCCTGACAAGCAAGACTAACTAACGGCGTTGAAACTTTTTTTTAAATCAAAGAGACACCGACGTAAGAAATTTGTAATGTTTTTCGGTTTCGTTAACATGACCTAAAAATCAAAATTTTGTACAAGACGGTTCCTTATTGCCGCTATGTACAAGACGGACGACGGGACTTGTGGACGAAGGATTGGAGACGGTCTGTAGTGTTGCGTAATAAATTATTTTCTCCTGGGCGAGACCATACGTAATTTTTGATTTTCAATACTGCAGATTCTAAAGACATTATTTAAAGACATTCTAAAGATATTTTTGATTCGTTAAACACAATGCTTTCATGTTTATCAAACGTGGGCCGCTTTGACAACCAGAGCTACAGAAACTGCAGATTGTCGAGGTCCTTACGCAAGGGATAATATTGTACAGGTAAGAGACTGCAAGTACATGAAGTATTTATTACGTCCGTGGTTCTGGTTAGTAGCAATATGTAAACCAAAAGTCCGATAAGTCTAGGAGCCAGATCTTCATTTTTTCATTCACAATACACAAAATAAAAATCAATCTCGCTTTTCCATTTTATATATCCAATCCAAATTCATTTGGGCTAGCTATTCCGAGATCATAATTGAGTGGGCTTCGTCATGCTAAATTTGCATGTCTCGTTTAAAATGACGTCTGCCTGGAAGTCACCACTACATAAGTTTCTTGAAAATCATCATTTAAAGCTGAAATTCGGTATAAGTATCAACGGTACATGACATCACATATGTTGCAGCCAAAATTTATTTCTTTGTGATTTGAATCGCCCCACACCACAGGGTAGGTTAACCCCACTACTATTAGTTGTTTGACTGTTGTCAAGTTGAAGGGTTCTATAAACTAGACATCAAACTACTTCTGTCATCACCTTGAAAAGTAGTGATTCAGAATCAGAATATTCAAATATTACAAGTAGTAAAGTTAACGTCGAACCATTAACAGAATATTGCATTAAAAAACGTGTTACAGTAAACAAAAATTAACAACAAAAGTACATTTGATGAACATTTTGCACAGCAGTCACAGAATATACTTCAAGAATGTATATATAAAATAAAAATCAAGAATACAGTCCCTTCTGCAAACCAGGTAAAAACTCGCTTTATCAGGGAATAGTAAAATAGGTGAAGTATTTTTTATCTTCGTTTGATTAGGTGAATCGGGTGATTCAAACTACGGAAAAGAATGGTCTGTTGAATAAAAACGAAAAGACACCCAAAGATTCCAGACAGTGCCCAAACTTAAAAGATTTGGAACTGGGCTTATTAATTGACGAGTTTATCCGAACTAACTAAAATTGATACTGGCTATCACGGCTACCAGAGGAATATAAATCCAAGTATTTAGCACACCATCGAGATTAGCGAACTAAGGAAATAGGAATAAAACTGTTAAGCATAAGCTAATCTACTTATCATCATCATCTTATCTTTTACCAATGATGGTACTTAGCAGTACTACAATCTACAATAAAAAAAAACATAATGGCACCTGAGTGTCTCCCATGCTGGGTTAAACAAATGAGTGCTACTAATTGTCAAGACTATTGAAGGGTTTTAATTTATGACTTTTCGGGCTAATTTTAACCAATCTCTATTGTACAAATATCTATTGACATGGATAGCAAACTGAAATAATCTCGTATTCTGCAATATCACAATAATATATGAGTTTTACGACCTATTGAGCCTAAGGTATTTATGGATTAATTACATTATGGTTCTTCTTCATTGATTTTAGAATATGAAGTGGTACCTAACTGTCTGCCGATTTCGATTTACTTAAGTAAAGGTACGCTTATTGTTGGTTTCTATTGAATGCAATTGATTTTCGACTTTTACGGTAATTTTAAATCCACAAAATCTCTGCTGATAATTGTTTGCTTGCTGATTGAATAGATAAAACTTAAAATAGACTACATTGCATGTTCATCATAACGAATTGTATGTATAACGTAAATTTTGTGAATTTGCATATATTAGCTGCTCCCAATGCCCACATCAATTAAAATTTGAATAAAAGCTTTAATTTCGTAGGGACGTGTAGTACGTGGAATTAAAGTCAAAATAAGTCAATGGGACTGTTTTGTAAAATAAAAATATCTTGCTAAAGGGTTCCTCTTTGTAGCATACACTTATTCATAAGACAGGTTTAAAAAGAAATGAAGATATCGGTCATGTTTTCGGCTGTCATTTTTTGAACGTACCATATTGACACCTCTCAGAGGAAGCATAGTAGACCAAATTCAAGAATATTTCCGATTCCATTCGTCATATTACATAACACTGACCCACTCGTTCAAGTATTAATAAAAATAAATACTAACAATGAAACTGACAGTCGCATAATAAGTTACATAAAAATCCGGAACCCATTTCGAGGGAAATCCCCTTTACATTATTGTATAATTGACTTGGTGCCATAAACCCTATACAGTAAAGTAAAGGAGTCATATGTACCCTTTCGTTCATCAGTGAGTCTTTTCAACAATGGAAGAACTCCTGTGGCTTTTACAAATGAGATGTAATGAGAAGATGAAGAGGTTCTTTGAAAGTAAAAGGTTTTCCAGTGGCCAGTAATCTTTAAAGCTGACAATAATCCTATCATAGTATTAAAGTATTACCTTATAGGAAGCTGGCCAGAGAGATTAGACATACGTTGTCACCTTATAGACTTGTTGATCCATTTTTATTTACTATCAACTTAAACCGTATGTAGCAAGTCCATTATAAATACGGATCGATTTGCCAAATAAATAATCATTCACATTTTCATCGAGGTTAAAGACACATTTAAAATTGTCCAGGGAATCATCCTCAGCCTAAATCACTAATCTTTCTACCAAAATATAAATAATAATGTAAGTTTTTGATTTTTTTCTAAGCTCCTAAACTGGTTTTTGGATTATGCCTACCCCAAATTTTGAATTCGTAAATAAGCCTTTTGTGTTTCACTATTTTCAGAATTATGCAGACTTCAATTTTACTCTTATCATCCTTACTTTACATTACCATCATCACCCTCGACTGTGTGTCAGGGTTTCCAAATCATAAAATCGGAACGAACAAACGATCCATGAAGGACAAGAGTCTTTTGAGCACGCAACATTCCCAACATCAAGTTCGAGACGGCAGGTCACTCTCAATTTCAGGAAGAAAAACGGGCCCAGTCATACGCCCTGTTGATTGGATTAAACCTTACATCGCGGAAGCAGATGCTCCAAATATTAACGCCATAGACACGGAAGATAATCTTTTGAAGTCAACCAAGTTACCCAACAAAGCTACAGGCCTTTACAATTGCCCCCATCACAATAGCAACAGCAACGGGGATGGGTTGGCAATCATTTCCGCAGATCCTAATGACTGTGCCGGCTACTATTATTGCGTTTGGGGAGTTCCTAAATTGTTTAAATGCACTTGGCCCTTATTTTGGAATCCAGTCTCTAGTTCTTGCGATTGGTATTTCAATGTTGATTGTGAAGATAGAGAAGTTATAGATCGGGAGCATTAATCTTATTATTCCTTAGAAATTATGTGTATCTCATTTGTACAAAATAAATAACTTATAAGGGTGCTGAAATAAATAAACTGACAAAATATTGTTCCGCAATATATCCATTCATTCTGTTACTGACTAAAAAGGCTTTGATGTCATTCTTATAAATTCACTCGGGTTTGAAGAACAAAAAATTCTGCAAGTATGAAGGTCATTCATTAATTGATTTTATGTGCATCATTTTTCTCATTGATTAAAGCCTCTTGAGTTTTTTGCTCAGATTTAGAAGGCTGATTAGATACCGGGGTTTAAGGGGCATTAAATCTTACAAAGGATGTGGGACACTTTGCTCTTATGTAGGATTGGATGAATTGGTCCGAAATGGCTTTGCAGGAGCTGTTGGCTCACTTCTGAACTTTTTCACTCCAGTCTAAATTCTTGAAACGTGGCCTAAAGAGGTTTTCAGCGATTTGTGACTTCGTATCCTACTACTACAGCCAAACAAAGCTGGTATACACTTCCCTGTGAATGGGGTATCCTTTACATCCGAAACATTTTTGGGGCATAAATATGAGTTAAAAATTTGTACTTGCATCAAATATTTAGTCAGGGATGCAAAAATATTTAGTTACAGTGTAATTAATATAATACGAAATTCTCTTCCTTTTGATTGTCGGCAAATGAAAAACATTTGGAAGATTTCAAAACGATGAAGAAGCTTCAGTTCTGGAAGTATTGATTATTATTTGCAATTTTCAAATGCGGTTGTATTAGATATAAAAAGTTGGAAGTTTCAGTAAAAAGTTTTTATTAATACAAAACCTTATTATTTTAAAAGCTTTGGTTTCAAACGTAAACCGTCATTTTACCTTTTCTTTTCATTACGGTGTTCCTCTTTTGAGCATAATTTTTCTTTTTGTAAAGAATAAAGAAAAATTTTGACATCTTATTGCTATCAAATTAACCGTAAGACTTTTCTTATTTTAAGAGATGCGACGGAGTTACGTTACGAAAACAGAAGGAGAAATCATCTGTGAAAAATGTTGTGTATACACCTTTCACTTTCAAAATGACTTTAAGCCATAGAAGATTTTAAGCCATATGTTATATATAACATACAGCAGACGGCTAGACCAAAGTAGCCTACTAGCCGAGATTCACATGGCTCTGACTAGGCAACACTAACAGAACAGCGTTGAAACTTTTTTTAAATTAAGGAGACGGAGAGGTAAGAAACTTGTAATGTCTTTAGATCTCGTTAAAATGACCTAAAAGTCAAAATTGTGTACAAGACGGTTCTTTATTGCCGGCTATGTACAAGACGGCAGACGGAAATTTGGTCGCCGAAGGATGGAGGACGCGTCAGGACGGTCTATAGTTTTACATAATAAATTATTTTCTCATGTTATGGGTGAGACCGATTGTTAATTGTGATTCAATTTAATATTGTTGATTCGTTAAACACAATAATGGTTTCATGTGAGTCAAAGATGGGCCATTTTGACAACCCGAGCTACAGATTGTCGAGATCCTTTCACAAGTGATTATAAACCCTGACAAATGGATGTATGAAAGTATCGTTAGAAAAATTGTTTTAAATTCTGTTATGAAATTGAATTGAAATTGAAAATTTGGTAGTGGATGAGACGTTGGATGGGACATGTTCACCTTTTGTTTTTTTTTTATTTTTTTCAAATTTGTAATTTTAAATTAAGAGGTGTGGCCGATTTGGTCCATTTTACAAACTTCATCGTCCCTTTGACCTTAGGAACCCAAATGGGAAAACAGAATTAAAAAATATTATTCCTGTCAAAAGTTAGTCATTCAGACCGACGAACAGACAGAAGGACAGACGGACACCGTGAACGTTCACATAAAGTATCTAACGATACTTAATAATGTCAAACATAACGAAGTTATCATCATCTGGTAAGAGTAGTGATTAAAAACATTCAAACATCACAGGTAGTAAATTAATCGCCGAACAATTAACAGAATGTTGCATTAAAAATATGATAAGTGGATAAGGCTCTAGGACATTTCATCCCCGGTCATTCCCCGATGTTTTATCCTACTCTAATTGCTAATGTCGCGTTATAATTACTAAACCATAAAAAACAATGAAATTGTGGTAAAAGCTATCCATATTGTGAACATTAGTTAGCTAATTTATACTTAATTAGTGTAATGTTGATGGGGATGAAATGTGTAGGGGATGAAATGTGGGGGATGAATCGTCCGGTCACCGTGGATAACGGCATAACTGGAAATTATTAACAAATAAAATAAATTTTATTATTTTGCACAAAAACTACAGAATATACTTCGAGAATGTAGACCCAGAATATATAGAAAATATAGATCAAGGAAGCACTCCCTTCTACAATTCCGGGGAAAAACTAGCGTGATCGGTGAAAGGCAAAATAGGTGAAGTATTTTTTATCTTCGTCTGATAGTTATGGAAAATCTAATGATTCAAACTACGGAAGTAAATGGTTAGTTCAATCAAAACGAAAACAAAGCCATATTGCTAGGATTTCCTAAAATACAAAACAGTGTCCAAACTTAAAAGATTTGGCAATGGTCTTATCAAATGATGAGTTTTTCTGAACTAACCTTAACTTGATAGTGGCTTTTAGAGGAATATAAATGCAAGAATTGTACACAAACCAAAACTGACACATGAGATGAGAAATGTAAGGAAAAAGGAAGGAAAGTGAAAGCCCTAAAATCATCTACATATCGTAATTATTTCACCTTAGGCTTGCTCAATAGTACATATGAAAAAATAATAGCATATCATGATCACGAAAGATATCTTCATTTCTTTTTAAACCTGTCTAATGAATAATTATGATGCAAGCAAGAAACAATTCCAAGATATTTTAATTTTGCAAAACTGTTCCATTTCAATATTTCAACTCCAATCATCAATCCCAGAAATCACGTCTCTAGGAAATTAAAGCTTTTATTCAACTTTTAATTCACGTGGGCATGGGAAGCTGTCAATATGATAAAATTCACGAAACCTTCATTATTATTAATTGTATAAAATGAATGACAAACATGCAATATTACCCATTTTAACTTTTATCCTTTAAATCAGAAAACAAACTAATATCAACAGGTATTGGTATGTGATTTAAATTATCCTGAAAGTCAAAAATTAATTGCATATAGAATCAACAATTAGGGTATATGGCTTTTCCTTATATCAAAATCAGCAGACAGTTAGGTACCACTTCATTCATTTCTATTCTAACATCAAAGAACAACTACAATATAATCCATAAATACTTGAGGATCATTAGGTCGTAAAACTCATATTATTATATTGCAGAATAAGAGATTATTTAAGTATACTTTTGACGTAAAATAAATATTCACACAAAGTAGATTCCTTAAAATCATCCCGTAAAGTCATAAATTAAAATCCTTAACAATTAGTAGCAGTCCTTTGTTTAACCCAACCTGAGCTGGGAGACACTCAGGTGCCATTACCTTTTTTTATTGTAACTTTTGGAACTGTTTAGTATGTTTATCATCATGATGTACAAGGTAGACCTAATTCATTTATCTTTCGGATTCCACTCATCATTTCACAATTACAAAACACTGACCCATTTTCTCAATCGACTCGCTCAAATATAAATAACAATGTGACAGTGCAGTGACATAATAAGTTAAATAGAAAATCCGAGACCCATTTGCAGGGAAATCGCTTTCACACTGCATGATTGACTTGTGGTGCCATAAACCCTATACACAACTGCACTGGAGTCCTATGCACCCTTTCGTTCCTCAATGAGTCTTTTCAAGACAAAGAACCCCTGTGGCTTTTACAAATGAGATGTAATGAGAAGGTGACGAGGTTCCTCGACAGTAAGATGTTGTCCAGTGGCCAATAATCCTATAAGCCTAAAATACTCCTAGATAGTATTAAACTAAAGTACCTTATATAAAGCTGGCCATCGAGACTTTACTTGTTACCTTATGGAGTTGTTGATCTATTTCTGCTTACTTAACTTAAACAGTGGGAAGCAAGTCCATTATAAATACAGATCGATTTTTCAACAAAATCATCATTAACATTTTGATCGAGATTACAGAAAGAAATAAGATCGTTCACTGAATAATCCTTGACTTAATTATTTATCTGTATTTCCTATCCACAACCATATAAATAATAAACGTAAGTTCTGGTTTTCCTCGAAACTCCAATACTATTTCTTGGACTACCTAAATCAATTGTTGAATTCTTAAAAAAACCTTTCGTTTTTCAAAATTTTCAGAATCATGCAGATTTCAAGCTTACTCTTATCATCCTTGGTTTACATTACCCTCATCACCCTCGAATGTGTCTCTGGCTTTCCCAATCATAAACTCGGCTGGAACAAACGACACATGAACCACAGATGTCCTTTGGACACAAGAAGCACTGGAAGCCTTGGTAGCGGAAGTACTAAAATCGGTCCACTCTCTCCCCAACATCAAGTTCGAGGCCGTAGGTCACTCTCCCTTTCAGGAAGAAAAACAGGCCCAGTCATACGCCCTGTTGATTGGATTAAACCTTACACTGTGGACGAAGATGCTCTAAGTACTAACACCATCGGCATGGAGGATAATACTTTGAAGTTAAACAAGTCACCTAATAAAGCTACAGGCCTTTACAATTGCCCCCATCACAATAGCAACAGCAATGGGGATGGGCTGGCAATCATTTCCGCAGATCCTAATGACTGTGCCGGCTACTATTATTGCGTTTGGGGAGTTCCTAAATTGTTCAAGTGCACTTGGCCCTTATTTTGGAATCCAGTCTCAAGTTCTTGCGATTGGTATTTCAATGTTGATTGTGAGGATAGAGAAGTTATAGATCGGGAGCATTAATCTTATTCTTAAGAAATTATTTTTATCTCCGTTGTACAACATAAATGAGCTCTACTGGTGCTGAAATAAATAAATAGACTAAAATCACAATATATCCATTCATTTTGTTACTAGAATCAAAATAATTTGACGGCATTCTTATTTTACTCTGGTTTGAAGAACAACAACTTCTGCAAGTGTAAGAAGATTATTTATTAACTGATTTTTATGTGCATTATTTTTTTTTCTCATTCATTAAATTAGCTTGAGTGTTTTCCTCAGACTTAGGAGGATACTTAGTTTAAAGGGGTTTAATAATCATTTAAAGGATATGGGACACTTTGCCCTTGTAGGGGAGGAGTTAATTTTCCAAAAATGATTTCCAGTAGCTGTTAGCTCACTTCTGCCTGAATTTTATCAGTCCAGTATAAATTCTTGAAACGTTGTCTATAATTGTTTCCAATGGTTTGTGACTTCGAATTCTACCACAACAATCAAACTAAGCATGTGTACACTGTTATGTGAATGGGGTTTCATTATATCCGAAACATTTCAGAGGGGATGGATAAACATGAGCTGACAATTTGTACCTTGCATCAACTATATTCGTCAGTTGTGCATTAATTTGTAATTTAAAATATGATTGATTAATAATACGAAATCCCTACTTCTGATTGTGGACTGATGAAAAACACAATTGTAAGATTTCAAAACATTTAAACAGTTGAAAAAAAGTGTTTTAAGGGCATGATTATTAAGTGTCGTCAGACACTTTATGTGTACGTTCATGGTTTCCGTCCGTCCCTCTATCCGTCAGTCCTAATGGCTAACTTTTGACAGGAATAACATTTTTTAATTCTGTTTTTACATTTGGGTTCCTATGGCCAAATGGACGATAAAGTTTGTAAAATTGGGCAAATCGGTCACACCCCCTAATTTTAATCACAAAAAATGGTGAAAAAAATTTGAAACAAATGAATTAAATTGTGTTACATAGTGCCCCGGTCTTTCTAGTGTATGTCTACATAATTTATTTAAAACAATCTAACGATACTTTCATATATCCATTTTGTCATAGTTTATTTTATTTCATTTTAAGTTCCTGAATTTTCAAAAGCAATTAATCGCTCAAAGTTATTTAATAAGGACTACAAACAATTTATATAAAATTTCAAACAAAACCATTTAAATTATTCTACAAAAAATTAGTGACACAGATTATCTCAAGTGATGAAAACCCATCCACTCCAACCTTTAGTCCAGTTGGACCCTTGCCTCAGTGTGATTCATCAAATCAGGCTTTACAAGAACTTGTCTATTGTCATCATGTTTATCATCTCCAGCATACTTTTGTGGTTTGGAATTGGAAGTTGGTTGTGTTGGGTTTGGTTCAAAAGAATCTTCTTCATATGGGAATGGGACGCAAAGATGGTTATAACTTTCGATCCACCATTCGGTTATTTTCCGTTATAGCAAGTACTGTTGGTTGCAAGCCTACTTTTTACAATGACCCCGGAGTTTTCCCCCAATATTTTTTCTAAGTCCAGAATATGTAGTGTCCTGATGACCCCCCTATTTTACCACTGAACTTTGTAGTACTCTTAACGG
>JAQGBU010001195.1:0-14662 GCA_034698605.1 Isotoma decorata
CCTGCAGGAATTTTGGGTTGTTTGTTGCACGTTGCCCCCGGTTTTGTTGGTGCCTTAGTAGGTCCCTTGGTAGGTGCTGGCTTGTGCGTTGGTGCTGGCTTATGCGTTGTCGCAGCCCCAGCTGAATAAATTAACCAATTATTTGAACATTTGCAATTCAAATTTGTGTAATGTAAAATTTTATCGTTTAATATGATTTAATTAACCCCTTGGCTCGCAAATGTATCCACAGTGGCTCCAGCAATGGCAATGAAGGGGTTTAGGATCAGGTGTATTGTAAGTGTCACCATTTGGGCAGTTTGGGTCAACAACGTCTACAATTAAGAGAAAAGAATTAAATAAGGATTGTAAGCTTGATTAAAATTAATTAATGAAGTAATTACATGTTTGTTGAGATGTCAGCTTCCCTGGTTTCTTATTAGTGCAGTTTGAAGATGTTTCATGATGTTTAGGCGCAGCGGCTTGAGAGTATTCGAATAAGAATACTCCTGCAAATAACACCAGCCCTAGACAAATGTTCCTGTTATTCTTCATGTCGCTGATTTGGCGATTAATTATTATAAAGTTTTTTTTTTTTTCAAAAAATTGGAAAGTTTTTGTTTTTTAATTGAAGTTTTTATCTTAAAATATTGGCTTTCTTGGAAATGGAGATTTCCTTGTATGAGGTATTGTTGTTGCTGTTGTTTTGCTGAACTTTGGTAGTTGAAGAACTGATACTTTTCCTTCGAATTCCGTTTGCTTTTATATGAAAAAAATAGAATTTCCTAATGCTAATACCAATAGAGTGCAAGTAGTAGATGAATTGTATGCTATTGAAACGTTTGATTTACAAACTTTATTGAAAAGTTTAACAATCAAAAATGGTCATGAAATGTCATATTTTGTATGAATAAGAGACATTTAAAAATTCAAGATCATGTTACACCTTGAAAATGTTGAAACCTCTCTTTCCTGAAATAATTTAATAGAATTGTAACTAAGAGAAGTAGAAAGAAAAAGCATTTGAAGATAAATCCTCTTTTTGATTTATTCCAATTGTTTGTGTTAAAGAATTGATTTAATTTCTACTTCCGTCCTTGGCCTATCTGCAAATTATAGTTATCTTTTTAGCTGGATTTGCAACAAGGTTGGCTGCAAATTACCTTACAATGCATTCATTCATCCGTCATCCTCATCGGCATTTACAAGGAGATTTAAAGTCTACTCCCCGTCGTATCAAAATTTTGCCTGAAAAAAGTGTTTTAAAATATGAATAAGCATTCTATATAGCTTCAAATAACCAGAATAATTTAGTATGGGGATCATTTGGACGGTGGATGGGGTTTAATAAAAAATCCTTCAAATATTTTCGAAAATTTTACTATTAATGTGATCATGGAGTACGACAGTACAGTTTTGAAGGTAAATTGGATGATTTTAGTCTACTGAAAATTAAATGAAATTTAAACTCAGTGACTATCCTTAGTGTTCAACCGTTTTATCATCTGGACAGGTTAATAAGATACAGTATGAATTTTAAATATTAGCTTCATAGCTTACACAGACTGGCTAGGACGCTTGCAATCATCAGTATCTTTCATTTGTTTTCCAAAGTGTGAGAGTTAGTTTGTAAATAATAATATAACCAAGGGCTCGAAGGGAAAATAATTTTTCAAACTGCTTTTAAAAAGTTCTACTTTGAAGTACACGTAATTTATACCCTAGAAGTTGCATATTTGATTGAATTTGATTTGAGTGTCCATTTTATGGTAGTTAAAATTCTTGGGAAATTCACCGTACGTTGTAATCCTTTCAAACGTCTGGAACCAAATGAAATTGTTTGAATGCTTATTCAGAAGCTTGTAGGGTAAACATTTTTGACTTCATATTTCTGGCTCTGACGCATTTTTGGTTCCGAGCATATCTGGCCAAATTGAAAGTTTTAAAACGATGGAAAGGAGAGTTTCAATCATAAATTACTAGCACTGAATGCATGCAATATTTCATTTCTATTGTCTACTACACTAGATTGTTCGGTTCTAGAATTTTTCTAGTTAGTTCATTCTGTTAGCATTTTCTTAACTTGAGATTATTTGCTCTCTAGAACTTGAAAGAGATGCATTGTTCGAGAAGAAAGCAAGTTTTTTGGGCTTTTGGTTAATACAGGGATCAGTTAGATCATCTTTCCATGGCCATGGACTAAATTGTAGTAAAAACCACCCTTTTTGTGTCTTCTTAAAGTGTACAATTTAGCCAGAAATGTATCAGAGCCAGAAATACCGGCATCAGTTTCCGCAGTTTGTTATGAGTTCCTTTTGGAGTAGATCAGTAGATGACCTTGCAGCTTAGTTAAGATATGCGTAATCCATAATGCCTTGAACATTTGTTTTTGTTATTTGAGATCAGATGAATTAATTCATTTATTAAGTATCGTTAGATAATTTATGTGAACGTCAATTGTGTCCCTATGTCTGACGTCTTAAGTCTGAATGACCAACTTTGTACAGACAGGGGGAACTTTTTCAAATTTTGTTCTTGCAAATGGTTCCTAGGGTAAAAGAAAGTCCTAATGTTCAATAAGGGGGACACCTTATAATTTTAAATGATGTATTTTTGGGTTTTTAGTCAGATAAGGTACGAATAAGAGATCGAAAGCTCAAGATATTTAACAAATCTACAAACACTACGTGTACGCTATCAAACCAAATGTGATTTTGTAGTCTTTCGGAGTGATATCAAACCATGCATATGAGATTATACCTATTTGTTGTGGTTTATTCTTTCGTAATTTTAATTTTTCTGAAAGTCAAGATTCTAATGTGAAATAAAATGGTAGAATGTACGTCATCTCTTCTAGAGAGAGCTGAGACATTATAAATCCTTACCAATGATTATAATATTACATGAATTGCACATTATGTATGAAAATAAGATGTTTGCTGTTTCATTCCTTTGTAGAATATTTCTATGAACTTTAATTCCACTTACATGCTGACACTAAAATAAGAATATGCTAAGATAAAAAAATATAAAAAATGGGTACGATAATGTTGTACGATTATTTTTTATACTAATCATATTTGTTTATTTCATTTCATTCAACACCAGTATTTGATACAGTGTTAAATACACACGAAATAACGAAGACAAGTAAGGACAATAATGAGAATGACATGATGACACTCGTCATGACATGACTGTACAATTTGGATTTGGTGTATTTAAAGGGATGAAATAACTTCCCTTTAGCTTCTGTTAATACTTAAAGTACTCACTACTTACTAAAGTTATAAGGGAAGGAAATGAGAGATTGTGACGTTGGGTTATGGAGGAAGGCAGGGCCTATGGTTGTTGTCTTGATTAGAATGTCCCGAGAAGAATGGATGGGATTAATTAGAGGTGTGTCCAGTAGCAAAGAAGAGGACCCTGCTCACCCAAGGCATCAAAATTGACAATGTGAAGGAGAGGGATAGGGACATTGGACCAAGTTGGATGGACCCGTTGCATAAGTCCGTGTTGCAGAAGCACCTGGTGCGTTTTTCGCCGCTACCTTCATCTGTAGAGCATTTTAAATCGGCAGCGGAAGTCGAAAGACAACGACGGTCAGTTGTAGTTTTACCTCCTTTCTCAATCTTCTCGCTCCAACACGCTTTAGACAAGTAAAAAATTTTAGATTAGAATAGTTTATTCAAAAATGCAAAAATGAATGGGATTTCAAGAAAGAAGAGAAGAAGGATTGGAATTGTTTAAAAGTTTGATGGTAGAAAATTCAAATTATACATACTTGGTTTAGGACCTGTACAGTCTACAGATTTGCCAGTTTCACTCCCTTCACAAGCAGGGCAACTGTAGCATTTTAGAGCTTCTATAACAAATACAAGATTGCAATTAGAGGCTGCACTAGTTATTATTATTTTGTTATCTTCTTCGATTATAGAGATTTTGGAAATAGATGAATGATAAGATTTGGAAATGAACCTGAAGCAGTATTTAGGTATCCAAGGAGTATGAACAGGGTGATGAAAAGTGACGAGATTAAAGGGCACTTCTTCATCATTCTTCTATATCTTGGTCTTGGTCGATTGAAATTCAAAATTTGATATTTCACTGAATGGACTGTTCACTAGCAGAGCGGAAGCTTCACTGAGGTCTACTAAAATAAAATAATTAAGTTATTTGGAAAGCAAAACATTTATCCCCATGCCAACGGATCCTTTCATTTATAAGCTCGGATTTGAACATTTTTTACTGTTTGATAAATACTATCATTTTTGAAAAACCTGCGCAGCTAAAAATCCTTGTCAACGATACAGAGAAGTTTAATTAAGTTATGAAATGTGATCAAGCTAGTTTTGCTCTAGCTTTTTGTAAAACTAGCTTTTTCCAAATAGTAATTAAATGCAACGCAGAATGCAGCTTGAATGGGATGAATATTTGAGACTAGAATGTTTGAAGGTGAGTTACCAACGCCTGTGAATTCATTGCAATTACTTGTATTTCAATTTCGATTTTAATAAAATTATTACAATTCCACCGTGTCAAATTCAACCATTGGAAGTTTTCAATTTAACAAAAATGAATGAACAACTCCTGGACGGTAAAATAATTTCAAATCTTTTCAACCAATTACTGGAAAGTTTTCTCTGGATTTCTGTACTGTTGTTATATAGCTCATCAAATGTTAACGGCCTGCTGGAGCTGCAGTAGTTGGTGTAGCGGTTGTTGGGGCAGTATCCGTGGTTGCTGCAGCAGTAGTTGCGGCAGCGGTTGTTGCAGCAGTATCTGTTGTAGCCGCAGCAGTAGTTGCGGCAACGGTACTTCCTGTTGCTGCAGATGTTAAACCTGATTTAAAAAGTCAATTTGTTCACATTAAAATTTCAACCGTCAGATAGGTTTCGAAATATACTAGGCATACTAACCAGTAGTAGTGACAGAAGGTGCTCCGGTGGTAACTGCCGTACTGGCTGTAGATACTGAATTTTTCATGACAAATTATTTTTTTAAACATTCATCTCTAAATTTGAAACCTCACAATACAAATTTTAATGTAAGAGTTTTACCAGAAGGAGTAGAAGATGAGGTTACATTTGAGCTAGGGGCTGGAGTAGTGGAGCCTAAAAATAAATAGAAAGAACTTTGTTTTGTAAAAAAAATTCATTTTCATGTAATTCATTAAATGTTAAAGTCGCAATTACTTGAAGTACTAGGAGTGCATTTGTAATAGGGTTGCTGATTATAACTTTGGCAAATACAACGGAGGGAAGGGTCGTTCGGAGGTACCCAAACCCCTCCAAAGGGACAAGGACTCGCACCTCGAGTTGTCGTCGTTGGTGCTCTCATTGTAGTCGTTGGTGCTCTCATTGTTGTCGTTGGTGCAGGTGCAGGTTGAACTGTATCAATAGTTTTAAAATAATTAAAATGCTTTATTGTCTTAGAGTAATCATTATGCTAATTCACCTTTAGGGTCACAAATGTAGCCACAATGCCCCCAACAATGACAATGATATCCAGGTTGACCATTTGCCCCCGGAGTATCGTAAACATTACCATTTTTGCAATTTGGATCAGCCACCCCTAAAATTTTAGAACTTGGTTTTTCTTAAGGAAATTGAAATTATTATACATTGAACTATGTTCTCTAGTTAAGGTTACATTTTGAGCCGGCTGGAATAGAAGGTGGTCTTACACCAGCACATGCATTAGTGGGTGGGGCTGGTGCCCTTGTTGTAATCCTTGCTGTGGTTGCTGGGACAGGTGCCGGCGTTGGAGCCGCTTACATATTAATAAATATTCATTTTATTTACCTTTCTTAAAAGTTAAATTAACGTTTGAATTGATTTTTTTAGAATTGTGAAGTACCTCTAGGCTCACAAATGTATCCACAATGACTCCAGCAATGACAATGCTGAGGTGTGAGGGTGGGCGTATTGTAAGTGTCCCCATTGGGGCAGTTGGGGTTTGAAATATCTACAAGAGAAACCTCCCTAGTTATTCAGAAACTGAAGAAATGTTGTAAAACAAATATTCTTTAAAATTACAGGTTGCCCCAAGAGGAAGGGTTGTAGGTCTTTTGTTGGCACAGGCATTAGTGGGTGGGGTTGTTGCTCTTGTTGTAACCCTGGGTGTGGTTACAGGGGCTGGAGCTGGAGCTGGAGCTGGGGCCGGTGCTGGAGCGGGTGCAGCTAAAACAAATGTGCATTTTCATTCTGATCTTTAAACGAAAGATTCATAACATATGAGTTGAATTTGTTTGAAGGATTTGGGATACCTCTAGGCTCACAAATGTATCCACAATGACTCCAGCAATGACAATGTTGAGGATTTGGGGTGGGCGTATTGTAAGTGTCACCATTAGGACAGTTGGCATTTTGAGTATCTTCAATAAAACATAAAAAAATATTAGTTAATGATGGATCAAAACTGAAGGAAAGTTGTTAAATGTAGATTTGGGTGATTACAGGTGGCTCCAGAAGGAAGGGTCGCAGGTCTCTTATTAGCACAATTAACCCCTATTTGAGCTTCAGCATATTCCAAAATCAAGGCTAAGGATAAAAATCCCAGCAAAATAATTCCTGATTTCATATTTCTAATCCTTTATATTATTTCAGACCTTGAAAATTGAAATGTGTTGGTTTTAATCGAGATAATCGATTAGTGTAAAATATATCCGAATTTTAAAAGCTTTTATAGTTTTGCATCTATCTCGTTTTCTCATATGAAAAAATCAAAATTAACACGTTTCTTACATTATACAACAACCTACTTACGTGATTACTCTTGGTTAATTTATAATCTTATGACAATTACCAATGATAATCAATTCTAGGTCATGCTTGTTAAAAAGAATTATGCAAAATAAAGGGTTTCATTTCATTTTTTAATAAAAAACATTGTATTGTGCAAGCTATGACATTTCGGTATTTTTCTTTTATCTAACATCAAACATGTAATATTGTATTTCATGATGTCACGTCTATCAATTATATATTTGTTGAATAATCTCCTAGTCCTAGTCATGGCATCAGAATTATGAACAATAACAACTTGTTGGAATCTATTAGGACATGAACTCTTGAAGTTCGTAAAACTCTAGAAGGAAAATACTTGAGAAGACTCTTTGATCCCGTGACTGTGACCCAACCGGGTTTTTCCTGGATAAAATGAATTTAGGTTTATTTGGGGTATGGACATGAATAGAGATAGAGGTGAAAGATGATGTCATCAATTCGGCTACGAATCATGTATTTTATGCGTGTGCAACTGGTTGATTAAACTGGAACAGAGGGAAATTAACATTTAAGCACGTTCAGGATAAACTTTTCTGAAATGGCATTAGGTTTTTAATTCAAAATACTTGACTTGTTGATAATGCTATTTAATGGACGTGAAGATGAATACCATTAGTTGGAATGAATTGGAATGACAGACAAGGGAAAAACAGATCACTCAGTCAAGATGATCTTCAGACTAAACTTCAATTCTGATTCGAACAATTTAAAGGTCGTCCCCTATCCATCAAGACAGTCATTCCTTTCAATTACTTCTTCATCAGTCTTATAACATTAACAAAAATAATAATTGGGTAAATGTAAGGCAATAAGGGTTAATTGAAAGGCTCGTATTTAATTAATATTTCTGGTCACAATTATAGAAGTTGGCTTTTGAGAACTGCCTACTATTTGTCCATCCAACCCTTAAAAAATTATTGAATTTGGCTTTTGATTTTCGAAATTTTTGTTTTCAGCTGTGCTTAAGGCTTAATTTTCGTTTTTCATAATGTAAAACGTCCAATATACGTTGACTCGTTAACTTGGACTTCTGGTAAGGGTTTATAGGGTCATCATTTCATTCATTTGAGGTAAAAAGCAGGTTGTTCTGTACTTGGAAATGAAATGAAGTATGTGCTTCATATGAGGGGGATTCTGAGACAGCATTTTTTGTCATTAATCGAAATCAGTGGATAGGAAATATCCCTTTCTCCAATTGAAGTAGATGTACTTATAGTTGATGTCGACAGACGCTTAGCTCTTCAGCAAAGTGAAGGATTCAAAAGATGGAGGAAAGGTAATGTCCAAGGGACGAAAGGTAAAGGACTTACTCTCCTAGAACCAAAGATGTTTTTGATATGGAATTTTCAAGACTTTACTAATTCTAACCAGAGAAATTAGTTTTAAATCGTATGTACCAGTCAAAGTTTTTGGGACCTTCTAGTTTTTACATGCTAACTCATGCCCATGCAATTTCTGTAATATTTATAAGAATATTTTAAAGTAATGTCTTAAAGTTTAATGCATTTACGTGGGCTGCTAGAGAAATCTAAAGGGAAATTCAAGTATATTGATTGCATCTGAACTGAACAATCTTTTAAATGCAGTTTTTTCTTATAACAGTCGTTGCTTAGAGCAGTCAATTTTATTGACAAGTGTTTTCGTCATCAAACAGAACTCGATTAAACTGAAACAGCGTAAGTCTCCTTCATCACTTTTTGTAATTTTGAAATTATGCTTGGAAATCTTTTAACGTGTGTCATGAAACCAGTTGCGAGTTGCTTGCTTTAATTCTGCTTTAATTCATAAGATTTTGAAGTACACAATCGCACAATGAATAATTAAAAAAGTAATAACTTCTTTTGTACTGAAACAATTATTGATTCAAGTTTGAGTTAAACCATATTAAATTATTTAAAGCCCTATGGGAAGGTAAAGTTTATCTCAATACTCTAAAAGAGTGGAATTATCTTATTTATCATTATTTTGATTAGGTAGGTATTATTCCAAGAAGAGTGTCAGTGCCAAGGTCTAAATTGTCAACTGAATAATTCTAAAATATTAAATGTTTCCAACCAAAGTTTTCTTAAAATGGCGAATCGTTTTTGAAGCATTGAGAGAATAAATAATAAGATTTTTTCTTAGAACAGGAATTGTAATTCAATAAATACGGTATTGTTCTTGTCATACCGTCTTTAGTGTAACTTTTTATTCTACAACTAAAATCACGTTTGAGCAAAACAAATGAATTATAAATAAAACAAATTTTGCATTCCCGATGAAAATTTATACACGTAGCAAGTTTCCTCTTCAATTAAATTTAAATGAGATCAATTATCAAAAATTTAGTAAGATCAAGTCTTCACATAATTATCTATCTTCAGTTCTTTTTTACATTGACAGTGACATGTGAGGGTGGTTTCCACATGTTAAATTTCAATGGTGGACCTGGAGGACTCGCTAGAACTTTTTCCATCATTTCACTTGGAGGTCCCGAGGTCAGTTTATTTACATTCAACAAAAAAAAACATGTATAAGATATTGGACTTTTTAAAACTTATTCAGAAGCAAACTCAAAATACGGAAAGGCCGTCGGGATACTCGGTTAAAGTAGAAGATTCGCCTGATGAGAGTTCCAAAAAACGTGTAAAAAGAAGCGATAATCAAACAATTCGGACTACAACTACTACTACTACTTTAAAAAGCACCGTGGTCAGGGATTCTAAAGAAAGTCAACATAAAAAACCTAATGGGATAAGTGAAACTACTGTTAGGCCTAAAATTACTGAAGCCAAAAATTCAGGTTCTAATCATAGAAATCGGAGTGACAAGGGCAAGCAGAAGCATCACCGGCACGATGATGATAGCTCTGAAGAGGATTCCGATGAGGAACAATCTCAAGAGGAAAAGAATTATAGTTCTACTAAAGGTGTAACAGAATCTCCTGCTAATCAAGTCATTGAAAAAGCCAATATTGAAACAATGCCGAAGGATAAACCCTCAAATAAAGATAATTTACCTAATACTAATACAACTACATCGGATTCTGAATCGATGCTAAAGATAAGTAGAAACGATGCTAGTACAAGTGAGAGTGGCTCTCACGAACGTAAAACATCAAATTATAATTATCCAAAACAGAGTCGTAACCGTAAGTCAAAACAGAGCCGTAAGTCACAACAGAGGGATGAGAGTAATGATTCCACTTCTGAAGAGGATTCCAATGATGAAAAGGACTTCGATAATAAAAACCCAGAGAAAGTTCGAATGGAATCTACAGCTAAGAAAGTGGCTAAGAAAGCCGCTAAGAAAGCCGCTACTTCAAAAGCATACAAATCTAAAGCGAAGAAGAATCGTCCAAAAAGTAAGAGTGACTCTTCTAAACGTAAAAAGTCAAAGTCATATCATCCAAAGCGCAGTTCCAAACCTAATTTTCATGATGTTTTCTTTTTTTGGAATAAAGATTCCGATTCCAATGAAGATTCCGATTCCAGCGCTGACTCCGAATCCAATTCCAGTGCTGATTCCGATTCCAATTCTAGTGATGATTCCGATTCCAAAAGTGATTCCGATTCCAAAAGTGATTCCGATTCCAAAAGTGATTCCGATTCCAAAAGTGATTCCGATTCCAAAGAAGCTTCCGATTCCAAATCGGATTCCGAATCAAACGAGAATAGAAATTACAATAAAAAATATTCTAAAAAACTTAACCTTGATGAATTGACTACTGCAAAAGCACCCAATGCTCAAGTTAACAAAGACGATCCGCCTAGTAAGCCTTACAAAAGCAAGAAATCAAAATCTAAGCGTCGAAAGAAAAGTAAGAAGCGTGGAAAGCACAGTCCTAAGCGTCAAAAAGGGAATCCTAGGCGTGACATGGCTGATTATGATGCTTATGCTAATAATGACAACGTCATAAATCCGCAGAATGCAATAATAGAATCTCAACCTGATGGAGACCTCCCAAAAGAATCTACTACAAAAGGGCTTATGACTGTTATGACTGAGCCCCCAAAGGATTGGAATGTCCCTTGGGGTATAGATTCCCCTCGAGACCCCGTGTCTCCTGTAGCCCCAGTTGGTTTTGAATATCCTGGAGATCGATTGAGTCAAGATTTCCCAAAACCTAAAGACCCATTGCAAAATACAGCCACACCAACAAATAGTTTAACTCCAGGAGCAGAATTAGCAGAAGCTAATTCGGGTAGACAACCTGATTCAAAGGAACTAGCCAGCCAGGGTCAGAGTCGTAGCTCTAGAAAGAATAAAAAAGGTCACAAAAGCAAGCATAAACATAAAAGAAGCAACTCTTATATGTTTATGTATCAATAGAATCAACAGTGTAATTATGATAAAATTAGATAAAGTTCATTTTTTGTAATAACTTACAGTATAATAACTTAAAATGTTAAATCCATTTATAATTAAATTCAAACCTGAACATAATAAACCATGAGAAACAAATGTATGAAAGTATCGTTTGAACAGAAACTGTGTTTATGAAATTGATAACTTCTTGGGGAAAGAGCCATCTATTGGTCTAATCTGTTTTCATGAATAAACGCTAGAGAAGGGCTAGCCAATTTGATTGTATACATTTCACAAAAAAACCTCATTTAAAATTAAGGGGTGTGGTCAATTTGGCCCATTATGAAATTTGACCTATCATTCCCACTGACCCTAGGTCTCTGTAAAAAACAGAATTTCAAAAAAAGTCTATTCTGTAGAAAATTGGGGATCACTCGGACAGACAGACAGACACCATTGCCGTCCATATAAAGTATCTAAGCGATACTTTATTGTTCAGCTATTTGTATTTAGGAACATTGCATTTGTAACGTTTAATAACATATTTATTTGTAGCGGTTATAGAAGCAGGGGAAGTTATTTTATTTCATTATTTTTATTCATAACTTGCATTTGAAGTAGTCATAAGTTCATTAAATTAGAATTAATATAAAAAATCTAATAAACTTAAAAATAGTGATTGTTCTATAGGAAATTTTGAAAAATTGCACTCTATAAAAGCACAAGGTCAACATTTAAAGAGCTTTAGTAGCAATTCTACAAAAAAAGAAATAAAATCTTTCAATCCATTTATGATGAATAAAACTTTTGGCAAACAATGCAAAATTACATTTAAGCTAACCTTCAATAAAAAAAAACAAGTGAATGCCATTCCTTAACTCGTAATTGAGATTTAAAAAAAATAAAACTCTGCAGTTGATTTCGAGTTCCATGTAAAATATTCCTTTCTTTCGAAATTAACCATGAAGAATGTGTCATTTCCTTGGATTCTACAAATTTTAGTAGTTTTTGGAAGTTTTATCAGTCTTGTGAAATGTAGTGGGATTATAGATGAAAAATCTTTGGTACAGGTAACAGAATTTTTAGTCCAATTAAACTTCAATAGATTCAGTTACATCAAAGTAAGGATTATTATGGTTTGTTTGAACAGGCAGTAGTGGGAGGAGGAGATAAGGGGCCTAAGGTAGATCACGGTCACAAAGCCCATCCAGGTCCGGAAGTGGCCCCAGCCGCAGCAGCCCCTCCTTCGGAAGAACCTGAAGGCCGGGCATTTCATGCAGGGGCCAAAGAGGGGGAATTAAACGCTGGAGAACTTAGCAGAGGTTTAAGCAACACTAAACGAAAGGCTTCCGGAACTGCTCCTAAAGTTCCAGCCACCAAACAAAAGAAAAAGGCTGGTGCTAAGAAAACTGGAGCGGGTGGCGCAAAAACCGAAGATGAGGAAAGTGTCGCGGAACCGGAAATGGATTCAGTAGAGCAGCTTACGGCTGTTTTGAACAAGTATAAAGGCAGGGCTTTTGACGCTCAAAATGCTGATGATGATGATGAAGTAGAACAGGAAGATGAGGATGGGGATATCAACGATGAAGATGGTGAGGATTCAATCGAAAGGTTACAATCAGACTTAAAGAAATATGCGAGAGGAAGAGGAAGGGGAGCAAAGGTTAATGGCAAAGGGGGTTTGAATCGCGAGTTGAAGAAGATTAATCTCAAATTAGATGCACTTCTAAGGGGTCAAGTAGAAGTTTCAAAGCTTCTAAAGCTTTCCTTGAAACGGATGAAAAATAACTGATTAATTGTACTTTGTTCAGTAAGAAATTATCGTTTTAAGTAAATCGTAATTTTGATGGTTTTGTAATTTGAAGTGATTTTTATTTTGCGATTTTTCAAAATGTAATAAAAGCAGATATACCTGGAAATTGGAATAAAAATAGTAAAAGTAACATAATATCTGGACACGTGGGAAGAGTTCCATCCTCTAAATGTAAAATAAACCCATTATTTTTATGAAAACTTCATTATGATATAAATTAGCCCTTAGAAAAAGATGACCCTTTGTTTTTCTCAAAAAAAAAACCCTTGCCTACAAATGCATTAAACTGTGATACATTGTTTATAGCTGACATTCATTAGAAGTTAACCTCAAATAACATTCTATCGTAAAACTTGAATTAGAACCCCGTAAGGAGTTAGTACCTGAACCCGTCGAAAAGGGCTGGGTTATTGTCCGCGGGTTCTACGTGGAGTTTTATGGTATATACAACATAGGTATTATAGTTAGTCAGTGCAATCAAGATTGACACATTTGTATCATCAATAATAATAATAACGTAAGTTTTAACCTTCAACCGCCTCCATCAAAATGGCAAAGTAAGGTTAATCCATTTATTTGTATAAGATGAAGTGAATGCAGTTGTGAGTGTAATTGAGACTGGCCTCAATCTTATTTTATGTCTCTGTCTAAAAAGTAAACTTGTTAGCTTTGTTAGATGCAAATAACTGGTGAAAATAGTTAAAAGCCATAAATCTAAATTAGGCGTTGACAAATCTGTTTATTAAGATTTATGCCAGCTTTTCCTCTCTCTTTCTCCTCCCAAAGTCCCAATTTATGATTAATGCAACCTCCTTAATGATTTATTATCAAGAATAACTTTAGTCCGGGCATTCATCGCATTTACTATACTTTCGAAATTATAATCATTTCTATGTTGACTTCTCGCAAGTTATACATTAAAAGTACTATGAAGATGGCTAAAACAAATTATAAAACTGCATTTCATTTAATTTCTTATGTAACACAGTATTAAAAACTAAGAAAATGTAACTATTTCGTTTTTTTGTAATATACTATTAATAATAATACTTTGTGGGTTAAATTTTCTAATGTATAATTATTTTTTGAGAAATACTCAGTTTATAATTTAGTATGAACTGCGTACTTTTGACTCTGGTGAGAAGGGAAAAATGAAGGGCAAAAGTGTCAAATGGCAATTTTGTAAAAGATGTTGAATGTTATGGCACAAGGGAATTTAAAGGGAGTAAGAAAGTAGCACTTGTTCCTCGTAAATTTATCATCACCTCGTTTATCCATTAGCTACTAAATGAGCATTTCAAAATCTCACATACTCTAGCATAATAATAATAATAATGTTCACATAACTCACCTATTCCTATGTTAAACCTTAAGCATTTCCGTCTATATAGAAATGAGGATATTTTAATAGATTTTTTGAAGACCCTTGTGGGTTATTTCACTTGGGATTTTTATTTCTCACCTCATTTAAAATATTGTCATTCGTGTAGCATTTTCATAACCAATATTTCGCTTCTGAAGTATCAGAGGTGAAACGTTCATAACCTAGACAGATTTCTGGCCACTTTCTCTTGGTTCCATCTTATCTTGAGGTTCCAAAAATGCAAATTGTGCACGTAATTTGTGTAAAGACCAAGAGGATATAAGGTATATAATTGTATAGAAGATGTTTGTGGAGATGTAGGAGAAAATGTTGCTCGTTAAATTGTATTTAATGCGTTTGTTGGGATCTTTTGAAAAGCCATCCATCTGTCTTTCACCAATCATGCCAAAAAACACAAGAAGGGGGCAAATA
>JAQGBU010001196.1:0-14659 GCA_034698605.1 Isotoma decorata
CAATTTCGGCAATACGAAAATTCTGCACTTTACCTATCGGCAAAGTCGTCCTCGGCAAACGGGATTCGGCAATTCGACATAGAATCAATTTATCCATTGATAAGGCCCTGAAGGCTGCCGAATACGGCATATAAATTGATATAGGTCCTGATTTAAAATTAATTTTATTATTAAACCTTTTTCAAGCCGTGCATACAAAGCTTGTAAGAAAGAATAAATCAAGCAGCGTGCAAAATATATCTAGCTACTTGGAGTTCAATAGGTGAATTTGGAATTCCACGTATTGGGGTATTGATTCACATTTTTATTTTCCTTCGTCGGCAGCTCTCATTATGATGATGGTTCTGAAATTTAAAATTTGTCCAACTTATTATCAAACACTTTCAACAGTAGTTAAACAAATAGGCAATACAATATTCTGCTCAGAAATGGTTAAGTCTTCTGTTCAATTGATAGTAAAAAATGAATGTATTATTGTGGTATTCTTGTTTTAGGTTTTGATTCGCCTTGCCTTTTTACCAAGTATTGATAGGTCAAGTGTCAAGTTAAGATTTAATTTGTTTACGTAAGTGGCCATGTATGTATTAAAATAAATCGTTATCAATACAATTGCAATCTTTGATACTTTTACTACAGAACATAAAATCGTATGCATAACAAGTAAAATTATGTGCATGTGCTTTATATTGTAAAATAAACATGTACTTTCCGGACATAAGATGATGTTTGCTATTTTACATTAAAATTTAAAATTCTCATAACACAAACTAAAATAGAATTTAGCCTTGAAAGGCAGATTACAATCTAACTTCAGTTATAGACTTATAGACATCTTCCAGCATTTGAATCTGATTTTACAATTGAATATGCACAAGAGACACGAATAACTATGGATCGTATATCATTTCAACAATCTGAAGAGGACTTTATAGGCTCAGGGCTTTTTAATTTTAGACTAGCTAATTCGAATATCAAACCTTTAATTATTCGCACTCGCAATTCTAAATATGGAAAGTGGCCATTAGCCACGGTTTTTTTAGTCAGTCCCTTCTTATTCGTTAATGTGGATGGATGCCCTTATTAGTTCTAATAAATTACAAAATAATCTATAGCAAACATATTATTGGTGAAAAACCTAAAGGTGAAACCTTTATTCCAAAAAGCTGGAATATGCAAGGAATATTAAAGGCTTTGAGACTTGAGACTGATAATAATAATAATAACCCAATCATTAAGATAAGAGGATAGAAAAATTTAAAGTAATCCACAATACAATTATTTAGGCTTTTATTCACTTACTAATTTGCTTAAAGATCAAAGAATACTCACTACTTTTCTACTGATGTTTTGACTTCCGTGGAAAATTTAGGAATCGAACATCAATTAATTCTTAAACAAGGGACACTCCGCCTGCCTGTGGCGGATACTCATACGAGTGCTTGATTAATTTCATGGAAATCGGCCAAAAAATGGTTAAGATATTGGTAAATGGTCTGTTTTAAAAGTACGATGGACTGCACACTTACGCTTCGCCTTTAAAGCAAGATTTTTAAATTCCTTTAACTTTGACCTCACCGAAGAACCGTCATTAAATCCGTGTGACTAAATAAAAAAAGTAATTCAGTAGGCATTCAAAATTCTCCACTTGTCTTAATATTCCCTTTCTAATCATACCAATAATAGTCTGATAATCCTGACCCTCCTGGTCATGGAGCAAGAAAGTAAGATATTATGAAATTGTATTTATTATTTATTATCAAAGTATCTATAATTCTCTTACAACTTTTATTACATTATAACACTCATTGCATTTCATTTAATATTTCACAGCAGGGGTCAGCTTTGCTAGAAACATCACAGTAAAAGTTTAGTTTACCAGATAACAAATGAAAGTATGCTTCGTCTATTTTACTTTTCAGACGGTAGTTAGATAAAAACAGCATGCTTAGTTTTTCAAATTCCATACCACGCTGTAAATTATACCCTTTCGTTGAATGTGGTTGACTATCAGGTCCATATTTTACGCAATTATTACATTCTTGTAACGACGTACAGACTTCAGATGACGTGAAATTCACTTGGTTCGAAAATCCATTGAAAGCCATGGTTACGTAATGAGTACCATAAGTATCAAAAAACTTTTTCCATTCTATTTTTATGCTACAATCAGAGTTTGTTACTAAATCTGGCAAAGATTTAACATCATTTTCAAAATCTTCAGCAAGTATAAGCAGATTGTCCGTAGAAAAGTCCTTTTTTGGTTTACGAACCTGTTTATAAAATCTGTTGTCCGCTGTCCAACATCGCTTCCTAGTAAAATTTTTTTTTATAAACACCCAAGGGGGAATGTCCCCTTCGAAAATAGACAAGTTTAAACGGGGAGTTACACTTGCGGGAAATAGCGTGTTGATTCGCGCTCTTACATAATCGTCTCTTGTGTAGAATTCTTCGAAAGATTTGATGACACAAGGAAAGTCTGCTTTAGCCTCATAATCTGAGTCAATCTCATATTTTTCCATGTTAAATGGAATTCCATTCTCTTTCAATTGAAATGGACTTTTTTGTAAAAAGACATCTTTCAAGGCATGATACCCGAACCCTACTGGGTATTGTTTGCTTCCGAACTTGTTTAACAAGGTCGAGCATGTCGAATGGATAAAAGTATCATTGGTTGGGGATGGAATTATATTTGAAGAATTTTCCGGTATTCGATGCTGTTGATTAGTGTACGTGATGCTCTTAGGAGTTGTACTTGGTTTATGCGTGTTTTGATCCCGAGTTGGTGAGTCTTGCCTTTGTATTGCATTTTGTATTTCGTCTGTATTACTATTTATACTATGATATGTTGACGTTGTTGATGGTACAGCATCGTCAGTTACAACTGGGACCTGAGCTTTATTCCGTCGGCTTTTTCTTTTGTGTTTCAAATTTCCAGTTAAAATTAGTTGTGTATTTCTTTCCATCTCTTCTGCTAAAGTGTAGTTAAAACGTTTTACAAGATCGCTAATCTGAATCAAATTTAAGTCATATTGAAGCATTGTAGGATCATATATTAAACTGTCTTGCCAATTTTTAAGCAATGCCTGGCTACTATTAGAATCTAATTTGAGAATATCTTTTAACTTAGGATCTCTATACCCTCCAAAAAACCTGTATGTTGCAGAGTCTGTGTCTGAAAATTCTCCAAAATTAACTAATTCTTTTAGACTCTTATGTATATTATCAGTAGAATTTATGATCTCTGGCAAACTTTTACCCCCAAGTGAACCCTGAATACTTCCTCCGCCAAAGCCGGAAGTAACAATATGTGTACCATATTCATCAAAAAATCCCTTCCATTCCGCAACTGAGTCTCTATTGCTTTCATCAAATGACTTTAGCTCAGTCATTCTTTTAATAAACTCTTCATTGAAATCAGGTTCAATCTGATTATGAAGTTCACACTTAATCACTCTTATTTCTCTCGTTGCCGACAGGGAAATATAGTCAGATTGTATCGGCTTCATATTAAACCCTGATTTAAGTACCCCTTCGAAACTACCATTAGCTAAGAACGTGCTTTTGTTTTTAAATTGCAATGATTGGAATCTCACCTGAGTATAGTTCGAAAAGTCTTCAGAATAAAAAGTATAATCAACTTGCGTTGCATTTTCAAGTTTTGAGCAATTTAAAATATCTGGTATCATGTATCCTATTGAGCTTGGCTTCAAAAAATTTAGATTCAAAGGACTTGTTAATAAACTTTCATCCTTGATTACGTCAAATCCATGACCTACCACGAGTGGATCAATATACTCTGGTACTTCTAGATCAAATGCTTCTTTCAATAGATTCAGTTTAGGAATACTTGTCCCAAGTTTTTGAAAAAGTCTTACCTTTTCATTTGAAGTAGTGGGAAGTTGACTACGATTTTGAAAATTATTCATTTGCAAGAAAAACTGTAGTTCTGTCATTGATTGCAAGTCTGAAGAATTTAAATTCTTATATGCAACTTGTGTTGCAGATGCTATTTCTGTACTTTTAATGCCTGTAGCTAATTGATGAATTTGATCAGAAAAGCCAGACAGGTTGTTTACTTTTGTTTTATCTTGTGGGTAAAATTTAGAATAAATTTGTCCTGATTCAGACCTACTAGTATTCATAAACTCCATTATAGAATCAGCCCCTACTCTATCTCCTAGTCTATCTGCTACCTCAATTAGCTTATCAAATACATTTTTCGGATAAAACTCCTTGTTAGGTAGTTTTGCATAACCGTTTTCAATCTTCAAATCATACTCTTCAGGGAGATTTTCTCCTACTAAAATTTCAACATGATCGGCTGGGAAAGACGTGAAATTGCTTATTGCTTGCCGAAATAGTTTAATCTTTTTCTGAGGTCTTCTTGCCATTACTGGGGTTGCAGTCAAAAATTTTGTGAGGAGAAGAGCCGTATTAGACGTTGTGTTTCCTTTTAAATCTTTTTGAAGCATTTCTACCAGCTTCAAAGTTTTAATGAATACCGAACGCTCCCCATGAAATCTGCTATCGTCAAATGTAGAAACGATTAAAAATAAATTAGGGTAGTTATTATTGAGTCCTTCCAAAGGATCTTGGATGTAAGCTTTCAGTGATGAAAGAACTTGATCGTCGGCTTGCAACGTCTTTCCGTCAACTAGACCACTAACATCAACAATCTTCAAATTTCCTCCACTGTTTAATGGTATGCAGAATTCTTCAAGTTGGTTGTTCGAAAGACCTTCAGGTCGAATTAAGGTTTTAATTGGTCCAATTAGCTGCTTTACCTGGATTCAATTGAAAAGGACGTTTTTAAACTACACGCACAAGTTTTGGTAATCCTAATATGCTGTTCAAGCCTTTCTTGATTTCAATAAGAAAAAGTCGATTGTATTTCAATTCAAAATTTTAATAAAAGTATCTAACCGTTGAGGAAATCCCAGACCCACTTCGCCCAAGAACGATTAGTGATGCATTCATCGGTTGATCAGCATTGACATTGTGGCCAAAAACTGAAAATAATAATTTTCAATATTTTCTTTATTACATTTTCTCACATTAACTACAAAAATAACATCTTGTTTTATTATAATATAATGTTTTATTAAATGCAAAAAGATCATTACCTATGAGATTTGATATGAGTAGAATTATTAAAAAACAGAGATAACTGCTTCTTTCATAACTTCCTCTCCATATTCCCTCGTCCATTTTTAAGTTGATGGACTTGTTGCTTTGTTTTCTATCTCCTTACTAAACTGTTTTGAGAGATTCTGAATATATTCATTATGTATCTTGCCAATATGTGCTGTGCTAACAAAGATATGTAAGACTATTCAAGCTTGCGAATAAAAAGCTTATCAAAAGTGGATTTTATGGGTTTGAAATGTAAAGTGCCAAAACAACATGTGTTAATGAATAGCGATTCCCCTCCTATATAGACGAGTGCTAAATTTCTTATCTTAAAAATGAGGGCATAGTTCAAGTTGAAATTAGTATACCGTCAGTGGGCTTATATTAGATAAGAACAAGTATTATAAAAATATAACTGAAATTTAAACTGCAAAGTTGGAATCTAATTGTATAACAAATAACAAAGTTTAGTACATACATTTAGTAATTCTATTCATTCAATTTATCATTTTGACCTTTTTGCAATAGGACACTGCACTAGGTGAATCTAACTCGATTGATGCCCAGAATACTCGGTAAAGATTTATTTATTACATAGATTGCGAGAAGAATGCATAAAACAATTCGCTAATAACTGAAGATGACTGGCATAAATCATAGTTTCAAGCAAACAAATTCTCGTTTCAATAAAATTAGGATAAAATATACATGTTTTCAGGGGGAGGGGTATTTCGGGGGTAGAGTTAATATTTAAAACATCGTGTAGACCCGGGGGGAGTTATTTAGGGGGGAGTGCTAATTAAGGGGGGTTTTAATCCGGTAAATACGTTTACCGGATTAGGTTTATTTATGCTTGTGGTTAAAGTTTACATTTACGTGAAATGAAGATTTAAAGGAAAATAAACATTTTACTCTGTAGTAAATTAAGTAGATAACACGGTAGAAAGATTTTAATTAATTCCACGTGATTGAAATACCATTTAATCTTACTTTTATACCTATTTTGAGACTAGCTTTTAAAATTGATGCAAATATTTTCAACATTTTTCTTCCTATGAGAGTTTTAAATCAAATACATAACTTTCATAAATTATATGATAGTGTTCATGAATTGGAGTTGGAATCATATTCATATATTTTATTATTTAACATTTCAACTTCGAATACATTTTAATTGTTCGAAACATTCTTTTTCATGCATTTTAAATATACTGATGAATTTAGAAAAGTTGAAATTGGACTCCATGTCGTTTGGAACACTCCATGCCGTTTGTTAGAAATTGATGTAGCGCTTCGTCAATTTTAATTGTGAGTTCATAGTTATTAAAAAATAGTAGACTAATTTTTTCTAGTTGTATGCTAGATTTCAAAATGTCAACATCAGGTTCCATTCTGCTTGCAATCCGATTATAATCATTCTCCTGAATAGCTTGGCAACCTAGAGCATCGGATGGAAGGATTTCATCATCCTCTAACACTTTGGATTGTCCGATAAACGCAGATTTAACATAGTGCGTCCCATATTTGTCAAAGAATTGTTTCCATCGCTGTTTATGATTCATGCAGTTGGTACTATAACGAGTCGTGTAAGTAAATGAAGGAAGGTCTTTAGCAATATTTGAGATTTCTGCAGAAACTTTACTTTCTTTTACAGTCAATTCCAATATTATCCTTTCTTTTTCCCATCGATAGCCATGATTTCGTGATTCCTTATCCCTGATTGAAACCCATGGGATCATCTCAGCTTTATAGCCCTTTGGAATTTTTATTATTTGCAAATTCGTCGCAGTATTGACACGATTAATTACGTAATCCGTGTATGTATTAAAAATTGCAACGTTTTTATTCTGACAGAACATTCTATTTATCACAATGTTCTCTTTTAGGCTTAACTTTGTTTGGCCGAATTGTTCTAGAATCTTATCCTTTGGTGTAGGTGAGGGACAATTCCAAAAACATCTTTCAGGTTTTGGTATCAAGTCTTTTAATTGTACAATCTTTGCATCTTCTAGCTCTAAAGGGCTATATGGAAGCACTTTGCCAGTAAGAATATGAAACCCTTGACCAACCGGGCTGTGTATACAATGAGAACACTCGTCTTTAGATTGAGAGGATGGAATGTAATGATTTTCTGTAATTGGTTGTGCTAGACTAGCAGAATTTTGTGTTGGGCCTGATGTTTTAGAGGGAATGTTTTCTGATTGTTTATATTCATTCTGTGAATCAAAAGCGATTGTCGTGATTTCTGAATCCCTCGAAGAGGTATCGAAATTGTTATCGTCATAGTCGATAGCACTTGGCGCTTGGTCCATAAAACTTGTAACTGGTTGCAGTAGTCCACTTACCAAAGTCCGATTTTTAATTGTTGATGATCCGTATTGTGTATCTTCTGTTGTGGACGTGTTAGTTGATGAATCAAGAAATGGGGTTAAATTTGTAGCATCAAAACGGTCAGAACTTTTTGAGCTGGTCCCTGAAACTGATGAGAAAGTAGTAGGCAATAGGGGGGTTGGAGTCGCAATTGAAGATGAGAAATAAGGTTTGGAACTAGGCTGTTGTTGTGGGGCCCTCGTAGGCTTTCGCTTATAACACTGATTGCCTTTGCGGCTTGGAAGGTAAATCAATTTATTGGTAAGCATTAACTGCGTGACATTTTCGGCTGCTTCTCCTACAGTTGTGTTAACTAATTTGACGTATTCACTGATCGAGGTCAATTTCATTTCATATTGTAGCATTGATGGATCGTATTTCAAACTGTTCTTCCACCTGTCAATCACTTCTTGCCTTGATTGGGAATCTAAACTATAAACTTTCTCTAATTTAGAATCTCTGTACCCTCCAAAATACCTGTATGAGGGCTTATGCGGAAAAGAAACATTCCTAAAATCTACAACAGCTTCAAGAGTCTCATTAATTTTTGCTACAGACTCATAAGCTTCTTTCAAGTCTTTGCCCCCAAGTAGCCCTTCGATACTACCCCCACCGTACCCAGAAGAAACTATGTGGGTACCGTATTTACTAAAAAATGCTCTCCATTCATTAACAGATTCTCTATCACAAACATTTAAACTGCTCAATTCACTTACATCTTTTATAAATTCTTCGTTGAGTTTGATCTCATTAGTATTAACCTGACACTGAATAACTCTAACTTCTCTAACAGTCGATAAAGATGCTAAAACCTCGGTTTCTGGGGGTTTTATATTAAATCCAGTTCTCAACTTCCCTTCAAAAGCAATTTGTAACCCTTTGCTTTTATAATCTAGAAATTGTATCCTCAATGGAAAATAGTCCTTCAGTGTTTCACCATAATAAGAAAAGTCTACTTGTATCGGCGATGGAAGCTTAGAACAAGATAAAAAGTCTGGAAGTAGATAACCTATCGTACTTGGTAAGAATATATCCTGAGGGTATGGGGTGCTTTGCAAATTTTCATCTTGTGTAACATCATACCCATAACCTACTACAGGGTTTCGAAAGAATTCAGGAGGGCTAAGGTCAAAAGCTTTAGATAAAAGAGCCAGAGTTTCAGGATTTACATTTTGGTTTTGAAAAAATGTCACCTTCTCAATAGTTGTTTTAGGTAACTGCGATAAATTAGTTATATTATTTGACTGAAATGTTTGTTCAAGATGTGTCAATTCTGCTGCTGTAGTATTTTTCATGGTTTCATTAAAACTATTGAAAGCCTCTCTTAATTTTTTGTTTAGTTCAGTTTCTTTGCTTACTGATTGGGCTGCATGAATCTTCAAGTCGAAATCATTGAGTTGACTAACTGTCAAATTTTTTACAGAATAAGGACGAACTATGATGTCAATGGGGAGGCTCCGAGTGTTGTTTAATTCAACAATTGAATCAGCTCCTACAGTGTCATTTAGAAAATTTGCTATTTGTAACAGCGCATCAAACACATTTTGAGGGTAAAGTTCCTTATTTGGGAGTTTTATGTGACCGTCATTAATCTCAAGGCCATATTCTTCTTGACGGTTTTCTCCCACTATTATCTCCATTGTCTTTGCAGGAAAAGATGTAAACTGACGAATGGCGTTTCGAAACATTTCCACTTTTTCTTTGGGGTTCCTTTGGACATATATTGGATTACTCATCATTCTAGTGAGAAGTAGAGCAGTATTGAAAGTGGCGTTTCCATATAACTCCTCCTGCAAAATTTGAACCCGTTTAAGCGTTTGAATAAACATGGACTTATCACCGCTGAATCTGGCGTCATCAAGTTTTGATATGACTAAGAAAAAATTGGGCCATCCTTGTCCAAGTCCTTCTGAACGATCCTTAATGTATGACCGCAAAGTTTCAAGAACAAGAGCATCTTGACTGTAGGACTGTCCTTCAACCATACCCTTCACATCGACTATCTTAAGATATCCTTTATTTTGTAAGGGTACTGAATATTCTTGAATAACCCCTTCGAATTCGGTTAGGTTACTTCTGATTATAGTCTTACGAGGTCCTAGAAGTTGCCGTACCTGTTAAAATATGAATAAGCATTGGAATTTACTGTCGCGAAACTAATCTGATTTTATTGCACACTTTAGCTTTTTATTTGATAAACTTACTGTTGATGAAATCCCAGACCCATTAAGCCCCATAACAATTATAGACGCATTTGTAGGTTGTTCCATCTGAATGTCATGATTAGAATTATTACCTGGAAACAATACATACACAACATTGGCAACAAAAATCACATAATCTAGCTAAATACTTTTTCAGTTTAGAAAAACACACTTAGCTGAATTCGAAAGAAAATTAAACTTTTATAATCGTACCTGAGCACATAATCAGAGGAAGCAGATTCAATACTATTGCCAGTAGATACATTGGTTTCATCGTAATTAACCTTAATTTCTTGCCCATGTTAATGAACATGGACAAATAATTTTCTAATCTAAAGATATCAATCCTTGCATAGAATTCCTGGACTTTTTATTTATTTATTTTTTTTTAAAAAAAAGGCTACCACAGAGAACTTTTCTTCAAAGTGATAATTCGCGAATGAACACTTGTTCTATAAATCCCTTTACAATACTGTATATTTCTATCCTTAGTCTGGCTTACTGACCATGCAGTGACACAATATATTATTCCAAAATGAGGAATATTTCATAGCTGTTCAAAGACAATTTAACTCTAACCCACAAATCTGTAATCTCTTACTGAAGATGAGCTGAATTTTTGATACAATTATATCACTCTGCTCTTCTACACACGGGTACAATGTTAAAATGTGATGTTGGACTATAAGTGTTTTCGCCTTTCATATCGCTAAAATTCAAGAATTTCTACTACAGCATACGTGTCTTTTAGTGGCATGTTGCATCTGCAAAGCGTACTTGTACTCTTAATTTTAGTGATGAGGATCGAATAGTATTTCTATGAAATCGCGAAGAAGTTTGTTTTACTTTTGTTATGATTAGTTCATCTTTGTGTTTTGAATTTTTCGATAAGACTGACTGCAAAAGACTTTTGTCCTCACTTATCCCTAAAACATCAGACACTTGATTTTTTACATGGAATTTGATGTTGACATTTAGCAATGCTAAGCAGTTTAATTTCATGTAATTGCAAACGAAACAAAATTCTTAAGTTTAGTGAATTTTGCTTCGACTTATTAATTTTTTTTAGCATTTCAACTAATCCGTCTAGAATTGTTTGTAAACAAGAGATCCTTTTCCGAAGAGCTTTAAGAAATTGTGAACCAGTTGAAAAAATTGATGTTACATTAGACGCGTTATAATTTATAATAAATAAATTACAGTGATATGAATCGATAAAGTTTTATGACCTTATCTGCTTGCCATTTATTCTAAGTGTAATTTCATTG
The DNA here is from genome assembly GCA_034698605.1 of Isotoma decorata. NCBI lineage: Eukaryota > Metazoa > Arthropoda > Collembola > Entomobryomorpha > Isotomidae > Isotoma > Isotoma decorata. The sequence goes on from JAQGBU010001196.1 coordinate 10,973, forward strand.
AATTTGTAATTTTATGTCATAGTCTTATGCTGATTTATTGACAGATCACGTTGTATAAAATAAGCACAAACATCTTTGCTGTATCTTCACTATTTATTCTATTTTGTCATCAAAGAACCAAGAAGATTTTCTCTAAGCCTGCTACAAAATTTTTCAATTTATAATTCATTAATTCAGTGTGTGATATCTATTAAACCATAACCTAGCAATCAAGGATATTTTTAATATTATATTAGTCACGATAAGTTGTTGACTATGGAAAATATATCATTGATTTTCTTATTGGCTTGCTGGATAGTGAACATTAACGAATCGGTAAGTAGCATCCATACTGCATGTAATCATGATTTGTAACTTGTAATGAATAATAAGAAGTCTCATATTTTGAGAATTTTTCAAGAATGTTCCTAAAATTTATATTTTTGCATTTAGATAAAATTTTGATTTAAATTTCAGATGCAGCAAACTACACATTTTACATCACCAGAAGAACAGCAACTTCTAAATTGTCGAAGTGAATTTAATGAATTAACTTTGAGTAATTCCAATCAAATAACTAAATTGATGGAAACTTTCCAAAGTCTTAATAGGGAATTTGATGCTCTGATGGCACAAACAATTGTTGATAAGCAAAAACAGCAACAACAACTGGAACAAGGAATGGTAGACAATCAAAAATTGGCTAGAGAGATTTCATCTTTGGAAACTACCTTAAATAGCAAATTTGACTGTAAGGGGAACAATTTTACTGCAAAAGAGTGTAGAGATTATTGTACTTTTCCGTATGCATATGATTCCTGTGTGGATACTCAAGCTAGAAACGATTATATAAGTTCGCTAATTTCAACAAGAAATATTGACAAAGGATTTTTATTACTTTATTTGAAACCTGCACCTAATCAAGAAATTCAAGTCTGCGTAGCTCTTCATATTGTAACTGAATGAGGATTGAGAAGATACATCTAAAATTGTTGTCTGTAATGTAAATATAAAGTAGATTAATTATTAACCAATTGACACCGTTTGTAAACCGTTGATTTCAAGTAGATTCTTACTTAAGGCATTTCGCATTGTTATAAAATACCAGCATGCATACATCACTGAAATAAAATGCTATTTACTGTCTTACTTAAAAAATCTGTAATCTTTCCAAATTGATAAGTTTATTAATCAGTTTGAAACCAAAATTCTCGAGAATGACAAATTAGTAAGAAAAATGTTATCAAGGAATGACTGGAACCGGAAGACACTGTAAATCAGTAACTCAAGCCTAAATCCAACCCTTCATTTTACTCAAACTGAAGACTTGCCTAAAACTTGCCTTATTTTTTTTGCTACAAGATGCATGTTAGGTGGTAGGTCTGAGGTCATTTTGGAAGGAAATGAAATAAGAAATTGTGAAAGAGGTCATTAAAACAATACCCATCAACATAACAATCATTATAACCACACCCTTTCTCTTTGTCATCAACGAAATCATATGCATTATCTTTATCTTATCATCCTTGCCACAACTAGACCCATAATGATCTACATCTACAATTTTGACACAAAACCTCAAAAAAATTCTATTTTACAATACGGTCTTCGACATTTGTTTTCTAATTTCACTCAAAACGCTTATGCAACATAAAAGCCAAAACATTGGTAAAATGCAAATAATTGGAATGAATCAGATAATATTAAGGGTTTAGTTCAATGGTAGTCTGATTTTTATCATTGGAATTTTTGAACTTTCATCTTTATTATGCCAGTGGTGACTACGAGTCGCCTCTTAAACTAATAAAACTAAAGTCAAAAAGTCAATGTTAATAATGTTAAACTTTTATCCATCCATATTTGCTATTCATGTTCACTTAAGAATTTCGCCGAATTTCTGCTAGTTAGTATAAAAATCTGATTCATTCTGATTCAATGAAATCACGTTGTGTAGATAAACTTTGACTTTAAAATTGCTTCAGGTCTTCTTATACAAAGTGATCTTGAATAAAAACAAGGTTCAATTCTTCATCAACTCTTAAAAATATAATACTCTTTAAAACTAAGTAAAAAATCTCTCAAATCCAAATCAAATTAAGGATAATTCAATTATTATATGATACAAGCTTTGGATTTCAGACTATTTATTATCATTGTACAGCATCTCTAGTTACAATCATGCTTTCCAAAAACAAAAAGTGTCTTCATTTCTTAATCCTATTATCAATCTCATATCTTGATGCAACTATTGCTAACACAGATTCAGAAACATGTGCGATTCTGTATTCCCTTGAAGAATACAACGGAAACAATGTGATCCTTTCTTCCGGTATGCGATTCGCTGATCTTACCGAAGAATATTTCACGGATTCCATCTCCCAATGGAATGCCACTGGTTCATTCAACCTTACAAATGGGTGTCGACTGATCGGCTGCACCGATAGGTATTTTGAAGGCAATTGTCAAGAATTTAATCAGACTTCAAGTAAATTTTCAATTGGGGATATTTCTAACTTCCTATCTGTAAAGTGTAGCTGCAAAAATGTAAGATTTTCTAAAACTAATTTGAAATCTCTTGTACTGAACTTCCGAATTGAAATAATCTTTGTTCATTATAGGATTGCAAGTGCTCAGATATCAAATTAAAACGGGAAAGCTGTGCCTATGGGTTTGTAAGTGATGGCGGATGCAATTCTTGTGATTCAAGTTATGTGGAAATAGAAAAGGGTTTGAAATCCCAATTGTCTGAAGACACTGGACGAGTAATAGACATATTGATTAAAGATGGTTGCAGCCTTACAACATATGAAAATGAAGAGTTTGTAGAGATATTGATGCAGGGACAAGGTCCTTCTCTCATTCAGGTGAATAATCTAGGTGTCTTAATTAGGTAGAATAAAATTAACCCTATTTTTGAAGGACTACTAACTACATTACCAGAGTACCCCCGCGACACCGTGGATTGGTTTATGGACTATGTTTTCTCACAAACGTAGTACTAAAAAATATTTAATCTTTGTTTAGAATTTAACTGAACCAATCGGGTCCTATGAGTGTTCATGTAATGCTGTAAATATCGATAGTACTACTTCTTCTTTGCCATCTCCACTCTCCAATCGTAAGAAAATAATGTTTTAAAACTGACAACACATGCTTCAATGTTGTACATATTACTTGATGCTTAAAAACTACAGATCCGGATTTACTAAACGTGCCTAACGGTCTAAACGAAGTAAGCTCTCTCATACGTGATAACAAAGGTCATTCAGGATTGATATCCGCTTTGAGATCAACAATAAGCAAAAGAAGTTCACACAAAGCTTATATTTTAGTTTTAGGATCAACTGGATCGGGTAAATCAAGTGCTGTAAGCAGAATGCATTTAGTCCTTATAGAACTCAAAATGCATATTGTTATAAGTATCATCTCCTGATGAATAAAACATTTGTTTTTTTTTATACTTTAGATCAATTTGCTCTTCGATAATCCCAATGTGACATTAGCAGGAGACATCATGTCAACGACTTCAGACATCCATGAATTTCAAGTATCCATACCCTTAAAAGAGCTAGGAATCAACAACTCTGAAATTAGTATAATCGACACTCCAGGCATGGGTGATACTCGAGGGCTTCAATACGATGCTAGATTTCTCGCCACTTTAGACCAATACCTAAGTACTCATGAAGAGCTTCAAAACAGAATCCC
>JAQGBU010001197.1:0-14640 GCA_034698605.1 Isotoma decorata
GCCTCTTCTGGTGCTGGAGCTGCCTCTTCTGGTACTGGAGCTGCCTCTTCTGGTGCTGGAGCTGCCTCTTCAGGGGCAGATGTAGCTTCAGGGGCGGAAGTAGCTTCAGGGGCGGATGTAGTTTCAGGAGCAGATGTAGCTTCAGGGGCTGCAGAAGTAGCTTCAGGAGCAGATGTAGCTTCAGGGGCTGCAGAAGTAGCATCAGGGGCTGCAGGAGCAGCTTCTTCAGAGGATTCAGAAGAGTCGGAGCCTGCTTTGTTGTTACGTCGGTTTAATCTGTCTTGGATTCTCTGGCTCAGTCTTTGTGCAATTTCTTCCTGTTGTCGTCTAGCAGTCTCGATTCCACGGCCAATTGCTCGAAGATTGTCTCCTATTCACAAAACATTAATATTTCAATTACAATTTAATAATGTGTAACTTCGATCAATGAAACATTTCTTTGTTTATTGTCAAAGAGCAAAGTAAAATCATTTCATTTATGCACACAATTAGTTAATTTACTTAAAGGTTATTTTCCCTTTAGAATACGTTTTTGGCGTTTTATAATAGTAAGCAATTTACAGTGATGCTTTAACTGTTTTGTGTTCAACGGGCAATCCTTTTAGACATGTTTTACTCCACTATAAAGCCCCTAATAAGCAGTTTGGCTTTATTCTTGACAAACTGTAACCACTGCATGATTTCTATCATTTTTACCAATGAAAGCACTGAAAGTAAAGAATATTGGACATACGAGAGAAAATAATTTGAGACAGGAACATTTACGTCAAAAATACTAAAAAAAAACTGCTCTCGGAAATCTATAAGAATTCAGGCCAATGATAAACACTGATCTACTGTAAAACTTGACGCCTGATTTGACTTAATAAAGTATATTTTAATTCTGAGCAGTTTTTCAAAAAATTTAAATGACACTTCTACAAATTTTAAGTTTGTATTTTTTCAATTTGCAATACTACTGCTTCTATAGTAAATGTACAGAGAAAATATGTAAAAAGCTTACGGTTTTCGGTGATTTCAATAAATCAACTATATAAAAATTAGAAAAATAAAACTTACCAAGTCTGTTAGGAGCTGGAGCAGCAGTGACTGCGGCTACAAGAGCCAAAGCAGCTAAAACAAAAACTAACTTCATGATGAGTTTCTGGAAAACTAAAAGTTGGAACTGGAATTTGATTGGTATGGGTCTTCAAAGCTGTTGAATTGAAACTCAGAAGCTGATTGATAAAACATCTCATTTTTAGGTCCCTTTTATACTGGAAAACATTTTTACACCGAATCGTGATTTCAAAGCTTATACAAAGATGTTATTGTATCACATCATTTGGTCTGCTATGATTTTGTACTATTTTTTAAGCATGTACTAACAATTTAATCGTAAGAATGACCCTAATGACATTAAAATTAGCTTTGATTTTGAATTAAAAGACATAAGTCAGAAATTAACATTTGAACTTTGATATTTTCCACAATAATGACTTACTGTTGCTATAAATCTTCAACTGAAATAACAATATTTGCATGTGTTTCATAAGTGCACGAAAATCTATTGGCAGTTGCATCAGGTTTGTTTTTAAGACATTTTATTACTCATTATGTAAGTAACTTAATTTCACCTGATCCCTGACCCATAGTAGTTTTATCAAAGCCAACCCGATAATCCATACTCACTCATGTTTGTTTTCTCTAATGTTTTTAAATAAAGATTTGCAAAACATTCAGCTTATAGTTTTATGGAAAGTATTTTTATTTAAAGCTAAACAAATAATTATCAACAGACTTTTTATTTAACTCAAATCTTTGAATTAACAGTTTATATAAAAAGTACCTACATTGATTTACTTGCAGAAGGAATTACGATTACATACATAACACAGCACAACATGATAACTCAAGAGGTATGCATATCGCAGATAAGCCTATAGCGGTATAGCGTCTATACCAAAACTGCCAATTTTTTTGGAAAAAAATTGTTGAGAAAGGACGGGACATGTTTGAATTGCATGCATTTGCAAAGTGTGTAATGTGCTTTACTTAACCGTTCTCCTATTAATTGTTTTCAAAAAGAAGCAGTTGGATGTAAGAACAAACTATTTTTGTTCCACTTGTTAATTGAGAAATTGAATTCGAAGTTTAAAAAAGTACTCGTTATTGATATTACTTAAATATTAAATTTTGTCGTTTTTATTATTTCATTTCATAAAAAGCAGTTTTCAACATTTGCTAAATGTTTTATTTTTTCAGGGTTCATTTCATTTTTCATAACTTTACAATTATTTTAGCATTGTTATTACACAACTACGCTCCGCTTAAGTGAAAAAAAACATAACGACGCTGGCTTATTGTTTTGAAGCCCCGTCACAAGGAAGTACTTTCAAAATCCCTGAAATTTAAATGAATAAAAGCTTTTGACAAACAGTTTCTGTGGACTCCTGCGTATCAGTTAAACTTGTTATGTCAAAGGATGATATGAAAATACCATTTCTGGCGATATTTATTAAAAACGACTAACGAGAAGTCAAACTCGTATTAATTATCTTATCTTAATCAAACAAGGAATTTGTGACAAATTCGTTTCTTCGATCTCCACTTTATCCACTAAACTTACAATGTTAGCCATATTGATTTTCTTTTCTAACGCATTCCTAAGGGCTAGTAAGCCGAAACGCAATAACTTAAGGAACAAGGAAAGAAGGACAGGTAGCCTGCACCCTATTTGCGACGAGAAGGACAATTACAATGAAGCAGTTTTTTTAAAGCATACTGGAAGTCATTTTTATTTCAAAATTTTAAATTTAACCTTAATTTATCATTGAAATCATAACACAAAAGGTAACACTCCTAATAAAGCATAAAATCAGAAAATAATGTTTCACATAACTTGGATTTAGTATAGTACAGGAGATCCTAGTATCAATTATCTTATTACCAATTAATTTTAAAATGTTACTCCATGCTTATTTTAAAACTTATTATGGATTCGAGTAACTTTTGCTCCTTTCTAAGATTTTATTTACGGTCCAAGTTTTATTCATTTATGTTTTTTGAATGTATAAACCGTCTAAAAATATGACAAACATTTTGTTCATTTTATCATACTTTTTGGTATTTTAAAAATTATGATGGTTAAACTGATGTTATGAAGATAAGAACAAACTAGAGGTTAATATAAATAACTTCTAAAGCTTTCATTTTTTCGTCCAAAGGTTACTCAAGCAATTTTAGGCTTAACAATTAGACAGTTTTGTACTTTGTTGCAACAAAAGCTTATCTTACAAGCAAACCCATTAAGAAGCTGACCAATGACCTCAAACAGGATCACACTGCATGATATTACCACATTTACTATTTTGTACTCATTCAAAGCTTAAGCACAAGCACAATTTTTGCAAGTGAAAGGGCACGAATACTACTTATCCATATGATTTTTGATATTATTATTTACTTTCAAAGTAAACAAATTATGCAAGTGCTAAAAATATATAACAATCTTCCTCTTATAGATGTCCAAAACGCGAGTATGGTCTGATTGAATTGTAATTTACATTGGATCCCGGTTAACATTGACATTCAATTAGTTCTAAAAGGTTCAAGTTCATTAGTCCGTGTTATTAAACTATGATAGTAAAAGTCTTACACTCAATGTGGACTCTTATCTTATTCAGTATAAAAAGGAACTCTTTCATAAGAATACTGACTAGGGTGACAGAAAGTTATTAAATGCGCAGTTTGTTTTGAATAAGGTTCCTTGACAATTCGGTATGCGAAACATGCATGATGACAATATGGCAGGTGTTTGAAATGTTATAAAGAAACAATAAAAGTTTAGCTCTTTCTTAGGTCCATAATTATGATTAGAGCTTAAAGAGTATGGACAGTATTGAGTTCGCAGGGTTAGCAAAGTAGCGAAGTTTTAATACTTGTAAAGTGTACTAAGCTCGTTTAGTTGAATGAATAAAAAAATTAAGGAATAGAAATAATTTTAATGTCAATATACATTCAAATAGTTTTCCAATGTGAACAATTAAAGACACATCGAAGAGCAATCTCATTATTGCGTCCAGTTGGTCACACCCGTTGTGTAGGCGCGTCGGATCTACTTTGTTCGTATATTCAACAAGGAATAAAAGGGAAGTAATGCTCACCACACCCTCTGAGAAAGGTAGCTGATTCTCTATGGGGCCGTTCTCTCAATTTGCCAATAGCATGATGGGATTTTTAGCATTTTGCATGCGTATGGTTAATTTCAATAGGTAGGTAAAAAAAACTTTTTATGCCATGCTTCATGTAAGATCGTTTTATGCTTCTAATTTTGTTTACAAGTGTTTGTCCTGGAAAAGTACAGCAGTTTTTAAGGCAGTGTCATAAAAGTGGGTGATCGTCTGGGCCAAGCTAAATTTTTATTTTTGTATGTACACCTTTGTGAATCGCCTAAACTTTCAAACTAAAGATGTTTCATGAAATTCGGCTGAGACATACTAGCGCTAGAGAATTTCAAAGCTTTCATTGAATCACCCTGTATACTGAAAGCAATCAAGGAATTTTACGGATGGCAATAAAGGAATACACACATTTAGGTATGTCTGGACTTAGGTATTTTTGTTCCTGGAAAAGTTGGCTTCTACCTGAAAAAAACATTTTTACATAAACTAGAACTAATTACTATATGAGTATTTGATTATCGTTTCAAAACCGCGACCTTTTTATAACTTTCTCTGCCTAGTTTTTTTCAAGTAAATGTTAAGCGTATTTGACTCAAAAAGTCCTCATATACCTTGATGGAATGTTAAAATGACTTCTGGAAGTATAGGACACTTTGTAAGCCCCTTTTTAAAAATAAATTTATTTTTTAGAATTCTCCAAAAATTAAGGCCAATGCCCAAAAGATTTTTTAGATCTTCGACAATATTGTGTATTGACAAAGTGATAAGCTGAAGAAAAAACATTCAAGGGTTCACCTACGAGGTCAAACAGATGCTTGTTGCATGTTGTTACGAAATGATTACACATTTATGATTATGAACCCATTCGGAATCAGCACAAACAGAATTTTTTGCAATAGCAGAAACTCTTACTATACTCGCTTTTATCATTTTATCTTAATATTTATTATGAAAAGTAAACAAATTACACAAGAATCAAAAACAATAGTACCCACCAGCAGCACTCTGTCTATCTTTTAAATGTCACAATATGTCTTTACTACAAATTTAATAACACTTATCAACCATTGACATTGAGTTTGCTTTTAAAGTTGCAAGTTCATTCGTGCATGTTATCTTATTTATATAGTAAGAATAAAACTATCTTCAGTGTACCTTGTGCACTGAGGAAATAAACTCTTTCATAGTACTCCGGTGCCGATACGAAAAGGGCAATTTGTTTTGAAGAAATGCACCAAAATTAGACTTATAATAGTAAGACACTAAAGACACTGACAATGGGGCATAGTTACAGACCTTTTTTGAATAAGAAATTTCCAAATTTACTGCATTTCCATTTTTTGAAACCGGATGAAATAGACCATCCCCGGAGTACATCCCACGGTTAAGACCAATAAATTTATGCATGGTTGTGATTGGCCCTGCAGGAAACTCCTCGAGGAAACTTAATTTAAACTTAAGATATGAAGATGAAGTTAATGTTATTATTAATAACCTTCTTAAAGAACATATTCTTTAAAACAAATTAACAAAAACGCTTTCACGAATCTTTGACATATTAGTGCCTCCCCTGTGAAATGGAGTTCAGCTATTTCAAAAGGTTGATACCCTAGATGCTCGAAATGTTTTAAAAAGAGTAATACGGCAAATATTTTCTATATTCATATTCACGTAGTTTCAAAACTTTGCTGTCTCTTGTTCATATTACTTACAATCCTTTTCCAAGCGGTTACAGGGCTAGCATTTAAAATAGCTATCGAGGTAGCATTTACGCTAAGCTTATGAAAATTAAGCAGAAAAAAAGCAATATAGGACAACTTTATTTACTTGGATTGCTACTGACCGATCAATTTGCTACTTTCAGTATCACAAGATTGAGAAGGTTTATAAATAAGCTTTTTGATTATGATTCAGACTTGACATTTTTTTGGCTTGAGAATACGGAAATCGTCATTAGTACGAGAGGGTAATTTTCCAACAAAAAACGCGTCACAGATGGACGGATCGACGGACGACACGACCATTCGCATAAAGTGGCTTCGCGCCACTTAATAAAAGAAGAGTAATAAACCACCTTCTAGAATAACTCCAGGTTCTCAATACAGTTACGAACGTAATGCTAATGATGACAAGGGACCTTCAGAAGAACAAGAAGAGGATAAAAAATAAAGTTAGATTATTTAAATATTAATTTATTTAAGTTATTTTTATTTTTGTACTTTATAGGGTTCATTTCGTATGCAAAAAGTTAATAAATGTTTGTCTAAAAATATAATTACATTTTGAGTATCTTGGTTGTTTTTTATTAATGTCCTGAATCGAGTTCATCTTAATCATTAATTTAAGTTGAAGATGTAAGATTGGAATTTCATTTCTAATGCCAGGAGATAAAAAATAAAGTGTTATAGTTCTAACATTAATGTCATACTTCCACCGTAATATGTTAAAAAATCATAAGCTATTGGTAAGAGCATATACTAGAAAATTGAACTCGAATTTTACTTGGTCTGGATCTTCAAATCCAGACACTAATAACATTGACATTAACAAACTCCTAAAAAGCTGTAACTGTTTTACGATCCACGAACGGAAAAATTTGTTTTGTAGCCAAGTTTATGCATAAAAAATATATATAGGCAAAACGACTTTGAATCATGCATTTGTTGATAATGATGACGAGGGTATGTTCCGACTCTCTCAAATCTCGCATGTATCGTCAACTTTTTAAAACTCCATTCTTTATAGAGGAATAAAGCTCTGGAACAACTTTCCTCGCGAATGGATCATTAAGAAAATGGGTATAAACACTTTCTTTGTGAATGTAAAAGAGGTTTTTGTAGAAAAAAGAAAGACAGTTTGTATATTATTGGTATTCTATAATTGTTTTAGCAATTAATTTAGATAAGATTCTTAGTTAAATTTATTATAATGCCACAAATTGAAAATCAAATGTTTGTACTACCGTGCAAAAATTGATATGGGTAAGACATTTAAATAAAGGTAATCAATCAATCAATAATTTGATAAAACATTTAATTTTTTATAATTGGCTTGTATGAATATTTTAAACATTATACCATCCGAACACTTATCTGAAAATGTTTTTTTAATCCATTTAAAAAGTGTTGTCATTTCACTTGTTGTTAACACTGCTCAATTTGTACTAAATCTAATTTCTAATGACTTTAACAGTTCTGATTGTAAAAGAATTGAAAAATTATTTACTTTTAAACTTTTGCATATTTTACATAATCGGTTTGAATTTTAAAGTGCTCAGATCTTGTCGTATGGTTCATATTTCGTCAATCTTCTAAAATGTTATATTAAAGGCAGTTAAATTATCCCAGCTATAACAATTTTTGTGCAAATTGTACATGAATTGAAAAAAGTTTCACCAGATCTCTGAACCTACTGTAGTTTAATCACTGGCTATTAAAATTGTAACTGATTACAGAATGCTTAGCTCAACTAATCTTATTTTCTGAATTTAAAAACTATTGTATCTTGGAAGTTTTAAAGTCCATACGTCTTTCAGTATTTTATTTATATGCGTGATCATTGTAGCTTTAACTTTTGATTATGACGAGATTTCCCATTTTCATACGGCTGCCATTGATTTCTAATAATTTTCAATTTTTTCATAGTAATTGAGTTAACTGCTGTTTTTTTTAGTGAAAATCCCTACCAAAGTCTCAATCACAGTTTTCTTTGCTATCTAGTTGAATGCTTTGCTTTCTAAAGGTAAATGATTAAATGAACATGAGATCAATTCGGATACTGGTACACATATTATGATACTTTCAGAATTTTATTTTATAATTTTATCGTCAATTTGACAAGTTCATTGAAAAAAATAATGGATCTATTTAAAGGATCAAATTGAGTTAATCAGTTGTAAACTTTATAAACGTGTATATGAGTCTTTTGTCCATAGGTTGCGTATCAGTTCAGATGCCGAAGGATTCGTCGACTGTGAAGGTTATGCTTGGGGCTTATCCTTAACCTGATCCTGGAGCTGCCTCTTCTGGTACTGGAGCTGAAATAGGGGGGGCTGTAGTTTCACCGCTGCTTTCAGCAGAGTCGGAGTCTACTAAATCGTCTACTCCATCTTGGATGCTCTGCAATTGTCTTTGTCCAGCACTCACAATTCCACTGCCAATTGCTTGAAGATTGTCTCCTATTCACAAAAAATAAATTTTTCAATTACAACTTAATAATGTGTAATTTTGATCAATGAAATATTTCTTTGTTTATTGTCAAACAGCAAAGTAAACTCATTTCATTTATGCATGCAATTAATTTATTAACTTTAAGGTTATTTTCCCTTTAGAAAATGTTTTTGGCGTTTTATAATAGTAATCAATTAACAGCGATGCTTGTCCTCGTTAGTGTTCAACGGGCGATCTTTTTAGACATTTTTGACTCAAATATAAAGCCCCTAATAAGCAGTTTGGCTTTATCCTCGACTAACTGTAACCACTGCATGATTTCGATCATTTTACCAATGAAAGCACTGAAAGTAAAGAATATTGGACATACGAGAGAAAATAATTTGAGACAGGAAAATTTACGTCAAAAATACTAAATTAAACTGCTCTCGAAAATCGTTAAGAATTCAGGTCAATGATAAGCACTGATCTACTGTAAAACTTAACGCCTAATTTGACTTAATAAAGTATATTTTAATTCTAAGCAGTTTTCCGAAACTTTAAAAGGACACTTCTACAAATTTTAAGTTTGTATTTTTTCAATTTGCAATACTACTGCTTCTATAATAAATGTACAAAGAAAATATATGAAAGGCTTACGGTTTTCGGGGATTTCAATGAATTAACTATATAAAAAACAGAAAAATAAAACTTACCAAGTACGCTAGGAGCTGGAGCTGGAGCAGCAGTGACTGCGGCTACAAGAGCCAAAGCAGCTAAAACAAAAACTAACTTCATGATGAGTTTCTGGAAACTTGGAAGTTGGAACTGGAATTTGATTGGTATGGGTCTTCAAAGCTGTTGAATTGAAACTCAGAAGCTGATTGATAAAACGTCTCATTTTGAGATCCCTTTTATACTGGAAAACATTTTAACACCGAATCGTGATTCCAAAGCTTATTGCTTATACAAGGATGCTATTGTATCACATCATTTGGTCTTAAACAAATAGTTAACAGATTTTTCCTCAACTCATGTCTTTGAATTAACAGCTTATATAAAAAGTACCTACATTAATTTATTTTAGGAATTATGATTACATACATAACAACGGGTTGCGGACATAATGGTCTCCACATTTTGTGGAGACCATTATGTCCTAGACCCAATGAAAACAATTAAGGGATTTTAGAGACGGTAATAAAAATGTTATTACATCCAAAAGATATGAACATTTAGGTATGCCATGTCTTAATTTTCCTCAGAAAAATCAGCTTCTACATAAAAATAGTTTTACATAAATTAATTATTAAATGAGCATTTGAATATCATATCAAAAATGTGTGCTTTTTATAACTTTCGTTATCTACCGTTTTCAAGTCAATGCTCAGACTATTTCGCTCAGAAAGCCCGTGATGGATTATTCAAATGTATTTTGAAAGTAGGGGACCCTTTCTAAGCCCCATTTTAAAAATTAATTAATTTTTTTAGAATTCATCCAAAAATTAAGGCCAATGCCCAAAAGATTTTTTAGCTAGTCAACAATATTTTTCATTGATAAAGTTATAAGCTGAAGCAAAAACATTCAAAGGTTGACCTATGAAGTCAAACTGAGCCTTGTTACATGTTGTTACAAAATGATTATAAATTCACGATTATTATTAATTCACTCTAAATCAGCGCAAACAGAATTGTTTGCAATAGAAGGAACTCTGTTACTAAACTCACTTTTATAATTTTATATTAACAGTTATTATGAAAACTAAACAAATTACACAAGAATCAAAAATACCACCAAACAGCATTCTGTCTATCTTCGAAATGCCACAAAAAATGGCGTGATTATAAATTTAATTACACTTATCTAGATCAACATTGACATTGAGTTCGCTTTTAGAGTTTTAAGTTCATTTATGCATGTTATCTTACGGATAGTAAATATAAAACATTCACTGTATCTTGTGCACTGTGGAAATAAACTCTTGACCACTCATGACGGTATCCGTTCAAAGTGACCAATCTGAAAGTGACCAATTTAAATTGAGCATTGGTCACTTTCAATGTTTAGCAAAACTGTAACATTGGAAGTGACCGTGCAATTCAGTTCAGTTCGATTCACGTACAATACCAGTATTGCACGTAAAATCCTCTTGCACATGATTTATATATCGATAGGATAGACTCGTATTTATTTTACGTAGTTTTGTTTTCAGTATTACAAGTTTTCATACATTGGTCGCTTCCAATATTTTGGTCACTTTCTGATTATAGAATTTCGATCAATTGGTTACTTCCAATATTACACATTGGCCCCTTTCAGATTGGTCACTTTCGACGGGAATCCTGATGACGGGTGACCCGTCATCAGTGTCTGGCTATTATAGGTCTAACTTTGGGCCCTTTTCTTGCAAAATAAATTCCCTATTCAGTATCTTTTTTTTCAGCTATTAGGAAAGAGTTTATTTCCACAGTGCACAAGATACAGTGAATGTTTTATATTTACTATCAGTAAGATAACATGCATAAATGAACTTAAAACTCTAAAAGCAAGCTCAATGTCAATGTTGATCTAGATAAGTGTAATTAAGTATATAATCACGCCATTTTTTGTGACTTTTCGAAGATAGACAGAATGCTGTTTGGTGGTATTTTTGATTCTTGTGTAATTTGTTAAGTTTTCGTAATAACTTCCCATTTTTTGAAACCTAATCAAATTAGTCTTACCCCGGAGTACATTCCACGGGTCAGACCAATAAAATTTATGTCCGGGGATGATTAGCCTTGTCGAAAATGAGAAAATTCAATATAAACTTAGGATATGAAGATGAAGCGAATGTTATTAATAATCTTTTTCCGTATAACAAATTATCTAAAAAAAGTTAATAAAATTGCATTAACGACTCTAAAAAGTAAAAATAAATAGTTCCCTACACATTGTAATAGAGCTTTTTCGGAAAGTTGACACATTCTCAAGATGTTTTAAAAAATACGGTGAGTATTCTCTACATTCATGTAGTTTAAAATTTAAAAATTTGTTGTCTCTGGTTCATATTAATATTACAATCCTTTTCCAAGCTTTTACAGGGCTAGCAAATCGAGGTAGAATTAATGCTACGGATGGCGTTATCATTAGGTCATCTTTAGACGAAAAAAGTTGAATTCATAATTTTTTTCTGTAAACAAAAACACTGGAAACAAGAAATTCCCTGGGTTAATAAAAAAATGAAATCATACAACTGTTTGTACAATATTCTTATAATGGTATAAATTCAGCATTATTCCGAGTAACTAAAAATAGAAAAAAACAATTTACGACAACTTTATTTCCGTGGATTACTACTGATTGAGTGGTCAATTTGCTACGTTTGGTATCACAAGATTAAGACCCGAGAATGTTGAAATGGTCATTAATACGTAATTTTGCAACCCAGTTAAGTAATCATAAAATTTACTATAAGTTTTCCCATGATGGAAAAATTTCTAAATTGCACATTTACATTTGCTGCAGATTAAGGTGACATATCTACTTTTAAGTAAAAAATTTACTCATCTCATTCCTAATTTTTCTGCTCCGTTCTGTTGAAATTTGTTTCTAGCTAGCAGTGTCGAAACTAGCAATATCACAAATCAATGCTTGCATATTCTATAAAACTGTTTTAAATAAGCCTTTAAAATGTTGACAGTTCCTAAAAAATTTTTAATTTTGATTGAGTACATGCGATATAAACCAGCCTCGTTTGTTTGAAGTTTAAAATACTTTCTTATCGTATTTCACTTTCAAAGCAAAGAACTTTAATAATAAAAACCCTGTCAACTTAAATCACATGAGTCATCACTACACCACAAATTAGCATTTCATGTAAAATACTAAAATATTATAAACTGCTCATGTTAAAAATTCTGTAAAAGATTACCAACACTTGTAAACAAGAATTCAAGCCATAATAACAAGATACCTTACAAAGCAATGAAACGCGTCACAAGCCCCGGTTACACTCATGGGGTCAACATCACCATAAAATGTCAGTAATTCTGTCCTTGTTCACCTTCTTTTAACAAAACTTCAATGATTTATACCTCAATAAATAACTTTCCCTTCTCAATTTACATTTTTTTCTCAAGTCCCAACATGCTACACAAGAGCCTCATCAGCTCAGACACTTGATCTCGGAATCAAATCAAATCACACACCTATAAAAAACTTCCTCCACTCTTAATCCTTTCCATAACCTAATACAGGGTTTAACTAACAAATAGCTAAAACTTCTAGCAAAACCTACTATAAAAAAGTGCAAAAACACACTATAATGCAAAATCAAAAATTCTAACGCCAAAAGGGGCAGAACCAGAACCTCACCAGTCATTACTACTAACCCAGTCGAATATTTAAAGTCACTTGGCCACTTTCATCAACAAATTCGTAAACATTTCATATCCTTAGAAAATCCAACCCTATTGTGTGTTACAATACAACTCGTATCCCATCCCAATATACCTAACCAATTGGTAATACCAAGTTACCAAGTAACACTAACCTAAAGTGAATGATTTGCAAATGCAAACTAAAAACAAAAAAAAACTTTATTAAAAGTACAAGAAGTGGGTCTCCCTATCCATATCTTGACTCACGACTTTTAAAATGACGACGTCTCATCCTCATCAAAAATCATTAAAGCTTACTTTAATACTACCTTTCCTATACCCAGTCCACCACCACCACCACAAGAATTTATCTTTTACACCTTGTTATTAGTCAAACTAAAAAAACAAGTTAACATGGGCTCAGAAGCGTATTCAGTTCAATATGAATTTTTTGATTGCACCTTAGACAGATAGCTAATGAATGTTTGTGTGTGGAAAAGGAAGCAAGCGTCATAATAATATCTTCTTCACAATCATTTCCTTCGTAGAGAGTGAGATGACGATTTGCCTTTAGTTTACAACCGTCTCTTTATTCCAAGTAGGTAAATTGTTAGAAATAAAACTAATAAAATTTCATAGTTATCTCTGATCAAAGGTCACATCGTCAATAGTAAAAGTTCCATCCGCCAACCAATTATAAAGTGCATTAAACTTGAATTTTATTTTATTACTAATTTCAAAAGGTGTATTATAAGTGAACCAAGTGTCATTTAAGGGTAGTACGTTTGTCTAATATCACAAAACTAGTGCAGTTTTTCTTGAGTTGGTTAAGTAGTGGCTACCTGTTGTGGGCCACGGACAAGTAATTACTTATGAAACCATTAACTAATTGTAAATGGCCGTAAGTGAATTAGCAGTGGTTTTTAGAAGATTTTAAAATGCGGTTTAAAAGACACAATAATCTAGTTCATTTAGGAATTAGTGGAATATTTTCATGGCTACTGTTGTTTTGGTGTGTTCCGGAAGGTAATACGGTTCTTGCGGTCAATAATAATGGGTTCCGCGGGGGTTCTAGAGGATCTCTTGGGTTTGGGGTTCCAGGAATTCTCACATTTGTCATATCAGGTAATAAAACGTCTCTTTTCTGATATCATTTAAAATCATAACATCTCGTATTACTATTTATCCAGAAGCAATTGCAAAGTGTAAAATTTTCAACTTTAAAATTTTACAGTTAAATAGGTTCTATACAACTTAGTTAGAGTAAACCGTTTTCTATGGGGTCTAAAATAATTGCTACTCTAAGAACAGTATGTAGGCAAATAAACTAGCTACTAAACTAGAATTCACCTTTGATACCTAAATAAATGTTACAATTTAGTACAAATCTGCACGCATTTTATTTTCTCACATTAATAATTTCAAGTGGTATCACTTATCAATTTACTTGAATAGCTTAATTTTAACCTGACATCATGCACATGTTGGCCTATCCCCATGTAAAATGTTTAATTGTATATCTTTAAATCTGAATTATAATAACACATCACATTATAGCTGATACAAGTACCTACATAGCTTTATACAACTTCTGGTATTAACTAAAAGACTAAATTGTTACTTACACTTACAAGTTACAACAAACCTGATCGAGAGCCTTTTTATTGGCACACAAATGCAAATTTTATGCTTAACCTATTCTCTCAAGTTATCAACTAAAGATGTCCTTTCACAAAATAATACATATCCAAGACAATTCGTTTTTAAAAACTAAGAACTTTCACAACGTTTTGTCACCGTCTAATATTTAATATAAAAAAACTAGCCAAAATCTAAAATCTATTTACATGTATTTACATCTACTATGCAAATGTAACCTGTTCAAGGTCTACAATACTCAAACCATGTTTCTATTCCTTTGACAGCACTTCAACTAAAAAGCACTCAATCATCAGCTTTGACATCTC
>JAQGBU010001198.1:0-14621 GCA_034698605.1 Isotoma decorata
ACTATTGTGGAAAGTCGATATACGACAAGATGATTGGCAAAGTGCTAATTGCACTTGCCCATATTTCCAGAAAAATTGTACTTGTAAACATTCTAGGCCTTGCAATCAAAATGGGTTGAGTTTGAAATCCGGCCTGGAGCCAAAAATGTTCAAATTGGATAAAAACGCAAAGGGGCCGACCTCTCAAAACTAGTAAAGCACTTATCTTTGATTAATTGTTGTTAAATTTATTTTTTTGTTTCTTATAACTTGATTTGACGTTAAAAAATTGATTTTTTTATGGTTGGAGTTTTCGTTAATAACGGTTGGATTTTTATTATTTGGTTGGGGTAACTTATTAATTTCATTTTCATTAATTTTGGTTGGATTTTTCATTAATTGGTTGGGTCTATTAAATAGGTGCCGAAAAGATATAGTCTCCGGTGTTTTGTTGGAATTCATATGCTACTTGATAAAATTCCCGTAGATTTACAAATTCTTTATATATGATTAAGTCAAAAGCTGTTCCAACAATTTGGATTGTCATCGTTCGTACACGGCCTAGAATAATGGCAGATTATGTCCAAGGGAATAAACTGAATGTGATGTTCAATGTCCTTGCCTTGTGATGTATGATCATAATGATCAATGATAGTACCGTAAGTCCACATATGTCCGTCTCGAGTTGGCATTTTGAATTAATCAAGTTCCAGTTTTGTACTTGCGAGGTATGTAAATACCCATGATAAAAATATCCTTAATTCTGTTTAATGGGTTGTAAAATTATTTGACAAGTCTCTGTAGAAAGAACGTAGAATTTTAATTTTCAAGAAGTTAATATTTGCTCAATAAGGATGAATTATTTTTCTGAAAAAAAAACAATTAGCAAAATGGACCGCTGTTTTTTAGTTTCATGTTTAAAGATTCTGAGCAATATGTTAGTAGTCTTTGGGGTTTCAAGAGTATCTTTAGACATTTAAAAGGCTTCATTTTAAATAAGTTGAAATTAGAATTTCATGTGTGACATTGTATTTGTTATAAATGCTCCGTGCATATTAAGGAGTTACTCATTTTTGATCAAGGGCTTACAGTATTTCTTGTTTTAGAATTAAAGCTGCATTTTTTCCTCAATTTAGTCACTACGCCATGGTAGGAAGAGGGTGTGATAAATTAATTGCCTCCCCAGCGGAATTGCAAAGATATTCTGAGTCCACGAGGACATCAGAATATTTTTTGAAATTTTGCATCACAATATTAACAAGCAGACATTGATATGGCAATCGAAATAAATTGAAATAAAAAATGTACGTAATACGGGTACCTGAAATACCTAAAGATTAGGATTAGTTTAAGCTTGAATATATGTAGGCTGGCATATGTGTCCAGGAATCCAGTCTCCAATAGTAGGTAAATCAAAAAATGTCAGCCATTTGACGTCAGAAGCATCCTAAAAGCAGTTTGAACGGATTTAGTAAAGAGACAGAATATTACAGGATATAAAACATCAATTTCTGACAAATGTCCAGACAGTTCTTTTTGATTGAAGTGGTATGATGAATAACATTTTCAACAAACTTTGTACTCCCTATGGGAAGTATGATAATCAAGATCAAAGAATAACGTGGAAAGGCTTAGACGAGGCAATGTCAAAGTCAAACGAATACGACAATCTCATTGAGGATTATTTCTGACTTCATTAGTTGAAAAATCACCTTGTTCCATAAAAGTCGCCACATTCTATTTGGGTTTATAAGGCTTATTAGTACTGAGATTGATAAAACTGTGACGGACATTGAGCTCGCCTACACTGTTTTGTTCTGTGGTTTGCCTTTTGTGGATTTAACTAATTCATTAAAGCCTTTCCTGAAATAGATTTGCTGAATGCTAGCAGAAAATTACAAAATGGTTTTAGAGTTTATTTCTTTCGTAAAAACAACATGCATGGTCCTCTCACTACAGATTCTGGACACGATGCACTGACTACAGTGCTTCGGGTTTACATGTTGTCATATTCAATGTAATTTATGATAATAAAAAAATGTGTTTTTCATTCTTGGATTCTTTGTAAAGTTATTTAAATAAAAGTTGCTAATTCATGGTTCAAACTGTTCTCAGAATTAGTAAAAAAAAAATCCATTCGCCATTATATATGATATGACAAAAGTTTACTCTTCTATAACAAACTGGCCAAAACTAGCATATATTTTTTTGTCATTTTGCAAGTTCCATACATACAGCTTTGGCCAATAAGGAATTTCCTTTGGGTTTTTTTATTATCCACTTTTGACACTTTGGAGTAAACCTTTATCTAAAAAAATTGCGACGTATTCTATATTTACCTAATATATTAATGTTAATAACTGCCAAGCATAAATTATTCTCCATTCTAAGAAATCCTTAACTCATTTTTCTTGTATTCATATTCATTAACTTTAAAACATCATTTTGCACTTCTCATACACTCGTACTTTAAAACTTTTTAGTACACTCGTTATAACTTTTACGGAATAGGATTATTCATTCAAGTGAAGATACGATTAGTATACAGTAAATGAACTTTATATTTTAAATCTCAAGAATCAGTAGTACCTTTCGCAAGAGTCGTGTTTCGTATCTGTGACTGCAAAAATATATAATTCTGTGTCTGTCACAAAACTCTCTCTGTTTTTGCAAGAAACTCTATCAAAAAAGTTCATTTCCCTTGAGCAAGTTATTACCACTTCCAAAGCAAGGGAATGCTTGCAATGCTAGAACAATTTCCACAAAGAAAAATTTCTGTCCCTTGATTTTGTCATCAGTTCTTTCTTATTACACTAGTTTGTTTGTAACATCCTCTCTACACATAGTATTCTACTTGATATCTAAATTCTAAATCTTAACCTTGGAGACTTGACTGCATTTTTTACAACCCATAAAAATGTATACGATGGGATCGATAACATTATTATTCGTAATATTCTCACTGGTTGGAGAGGGACATGGGTCACCGGATATTAAAGTTGTCTCAGTAGAACCCGATCAATTCACCCCGGATGCTCAGATTCAGGGAGATGAGTTGATTTTGATTACAAATATTAGCAAAATTGTAATCCATTGTTCAGCCCACTATCCGATTCAGTGGAACTTTTCCGGATATACGGTAGACGGATAATATGTTTATATTCTATTTTATGCTTGCATAATAAGCACTGCCTTTATAACTTATATATTGAAAATTTTCGTTTGTGAATCGTTGGTGGATTTCAGCTTTTGATCCTTCACTTCAGAAAAATTATTAAAATCTCTACGCTGCTTCTGTACCGTAATAAAATTAAGTAAAAAGTTGTCTCTAATCATGATTTTGGAAATAATGAGGTTTGAAGAGAATTCTAAAGTAGTCAAATATAAGTTTTCATTTGGTTGACTGTCATTTGAAAAAAATTCTATCAACACTTCGCACATTTTGCATTATGTAGCTTTGATGCTTCGAATATAAATGAACAACCAACTTTTTTTCTGATGAGTATTTTTAAGGATTCATCAAACATCTTTTTCAGCCTATTTCATACTCATTAAATTGCTCAACTTTTTCTCCAGGAACCAGTAGAATCATTAAAAAACCAAGAAACAAAATCATTTCATAGTAAAAGAAAAGTTTTTCTTTGTATTTTTTCTTTACAATTTGAATTCGAGGAAGTAAGTCAAAAGATTTCAATTTCACCCAACGCAAAAAAAGTAACTACATTTACAATCATGCTCGACTCGGTGCGACTGGTTTTAAATATATAGGGTTTCCTGAAGTTCAATCTAAATTGCACAAAGAGAAAAATACTGCTCACTTCAAAGGTCTAGAAATCATAATTAAATTTTGTCTCCTTTTATAAGCAAAAGGATGGATGGTTATGGTGATAAGGGCGTCTATGTTAATCCCCTGATGCAAAACTAGGTAAATCATGGGGTACATACTTGTTTTAGGATATACTTTTCAGACTGATACCTCGCCTTCCATCAAAATTTGCGTCAGAGTCAAGCTTCCTAGAATTTTGTTACTATGATGCTAATCTTATAAGGAGAGAATATCAATACTGTTTCAAAGCTGTGGTTTGTAATTTATACACGGAACATCCCGTATAGTACATAGAAATCAAATGAACTGCTGGAGCTTTGATACAGTTTTTGTGGTGAACTAGGAATTGAATGTTTTTGAAGAACATAAATTTTCCACTGTATAAACTTTGTCCATACCATGACACCCCTCTGAAATCCGATGGTTTTTGTCCTTTTTATACTTTTAGTACTCAAACATGAAACTTTTGTCAAAAGACTTGGTATATTTAATACTATCAGTTTTGTAGGAAGAGAAACGACCTGAATTAAATTATTTCTAGTATTTGAAATAATATATGCGTGCTATGGTTACCTTTTATAAACTTTTCATTTCCTTCTTTAGACAATAACTCTTCATATCCTTTCATGAATTTCTATATAGTCACCATTACAAGTGGAAGTCACAGCTCTTAGAGAATCCGGTCCGAAATTAAGTGATCCCAAGTTTATAGCCAAGTTGCTCGTATATCGAGTTACTTCCGCGATAACTGGAACATATCGATGTCAAAGTGTACTCAACCCATTAAAACAGTCCATGGTTCACATCTATGCACAAGGTAACATTTTGTGTGCGGTCATCCCTACTTGTTTTTGACTTGCGTCTACAAAAATGATATTATGATAATATTGTTTTCCTAACATAAATAACCACGTACTATCAAAACTTTGCACAGGGTCAGGTTGCTCATGAAGTTTTTATGAACTTTGAAGCCTTTATTTTATTACGTGATTAAAAGAACAGTTGCGGGCAAGTAGTTGAATCTTTTTTTTATTTATTCATGAGATACAGGATATGAGCTTGTAAAGTATGTATTTCTTTACTCTACCACAAATTTATGGTTCATTTCGTTTGTATTTGAAGGGTAGTGACCTACTTAACCGAATATTTCACATTTTGTGTTTTCAAGTTTGTTTTAAGAAATGTTCGCTATCAAAACTTACCTTGAAATCCTTAGAAATATCAAATATGTTTGAAAAAGCTTTGGAGCATCAGGCAAGGGAATTTATCGAATTCCTATCCAGTAAAATTATAATTTTTTAAGGCAAGGGGTCTACTTCAACTTTTAGCTACGAAGGAGGAACTGATTATTCATTAACATACACGTTACATATTCTGCATTTAATGATCATGTAACTGATATTCATCCCTTGTTTTCATTGATTACTCTAATTGTAATTATTATTCTCATAGATAAAGGCTACCGTGGCAAGGATCCAATTCTATTAAAATATGGAACATCAGTGGATGTAATAGCAGAGACGGTTGACTCGCACGTTAAATTCCCATGTGCTGTGTGGGATCCCACAAAGAATGTTCATCTTTACAAAAATTCCGAAGTCTCGGTATGTCCAAAATCTGAAGTGCAATTAAATAACAAGAGCTATAAGCTTGTTTTGAGCATCACTCAAAAACTCAAAGGGTCAGTCCTAGCCGTAGTAGGCTTTAATTATGAATGAAACCCTTGGAAAATCAAGGACTTTTGGTTAAACTTGTTCCTAATTGTTTCGATGAAGCACACAGGATAAGGCAAAACAGGGCTATGATTGAACAAAGTTATTTATTACGTCACATAGAACATCACCACACACTTGGTCGAATCATTTGTTGACCTCTTGAAACTTTTCCCATTCCCTTTCCCTTGTTTTTCCACCACTACTGCGAAACTCATCATCATAGATCGAATGGGTTTACCTTGGCTAGTTGACGTTGGCTGGATCAACCCTATGTCATTATGTCATGTGGTTACATATTTCGACTCCTAAGTCAAAAGTATTGATCAAAAGATTACTCTCATTCATTTTCATTCTTTATGTAATAAAAACCAGGGGAAGTACGAACGTCTGAAGACTGACGGAATCTCAGTCGCATTTGACCCGAAGGAAGGATTTCAGCTGAACTTGAAGGACTTGGATAAACCATGGGGAAAATATCTTTGCACTCCGGATATTGAGAGGACATTTGATCGCGTTTATGTGAACTTGCTACCAAAGCCAGGTTGGGTTTTATGACAGTTGTTTTCAAAGCATGTTGTCAGCACTCTCTGTTCTCTTTGTGTGCCTCACTGATCTTCTAATACTACTTTACTTTCTTACCATAAGTCCATACATCTCTTACAATATCATTACCATCATCATGATAGTATCTTCTTTAGTATTGTACTTTTCTTTCTTTGACTTGTGGCCTACAATGTTGAAAGTGTACTCATAATGATGATGATTATTATGAGAGCAGCATCAGTGATGATGACTTTGGTGATAAAATTCCAGTGGTATGACCTTACTAATACAGCAAAGAAAAGTAAGTCTGCGTGTAACGAGGGGAGGAGTTGCTACAAAGGCCAACACACCTTCAGGCAGAAATAGTCTGAAATAGTCATTGGAATTTTGTTTGCTTTTACCTTCAGCTTTTTCTACTCAAGAAGTCTTGAGCAAAAGTGAAAGCCTTAAGTCTACTGAGGCTACTTTCACTCAAGTTTATAATTCTAACCTTGAGTGCGTTTATGAACCTACCACTTAATGTCAGTACAAGAACTTACGTCTTACATAGCTTCAATTGAAGTCTGATATTTTGGGAAGAGAATTACATTAATGGCTTTCGAAATTGCTTTTATTTGATTTTCGTGTTTGAGCCCCAAGAAAATATGAAATTAAACCTTTTCAACTGGAAGTAAATTGACTCGTGGACTCCTTTAAAAATGGATAAATATAATAAGAACATGAATATTTTATTTCGGTATCTGGTAATTTCATAAGAAACCCCAGTTAATAATGTATTTTGTCCTGTTCCAGACTTCCTAGTAACTCCGTCCCAAGACGTTGTGGAAGTTCCTGAGGGCCAACCACTCCAGTTGAAATGTGAATCTGTAGAAAAAATCAAATGGAACATTCTGGGAACTGAGAATGAGGATCCCCGGATAGATATAGAATCAAAACATAATCCCGATGCATTTTATCCTTTTATCTCTCTACTTAACTACACCGACCTTAATGGAGCTGATGGAAGTGAAATTGAATGTGTTACTGAGAAAGATGCTCGAAGGCTTCATAAGTGGAGCTATCAGGTTGTAGGTATGTATTATTATATTACATATTATTACGAAGATGTCTTCCTCTTTTGTGAACGTCAAGGGGTAATGTAACCAGACGGGGCATTGTAAAGTTCCATTCCAGAAGAACAAAAATGGACTGTTTTGCTTGTTGGGCAAGGACAAGTAAATCCCCTGACATGAGCTTTATCGAATGCAAAAGTCCAATGGAGTGTCAGATTCGAGGACAATGTCTCCAAAGTGTAAGTTACATGGCTATTGAAAGTGTATTACTAAAATAAAACCCATTATATGATTTTCTATTTCATATACAAAATTGTCATATGTAAGAATATCATAATACGAGTTTAATGACGGATTTTTCATTGCTTGTCTGATGTAGTTGTGGCTGTAGGGGGATTTTAAATTTAGGAATGAGAAGTGATCTTGAGATGGCAATGGCAATGAAAGTTTGTTTCGGCTTAATATTCTTTCATTCATTCTCTTATAGGGAAATAAGTGTGACTCTGCATACGTTCGAGGATGCTCTGGTGGATGTGCTATTGCCTCTATCGAAAACCGAACTGGGATTCTCCAATGCTCCGGGGAGGGAGTGTTTCAGCAAATAAGGCAATTTGTGGGAACCTCTGGGAATTATTGTAAGCAGTTTGATTTTATATAAAAAGTTCTCCTTCATCTATTATTACAAGTTCAAGCTATTCTAGCAGATATCAACTACAACAAAGTCATCGTATCTTTTCATCAATTTAACAACATACAAGGACAATTTGCTTTGACTCTGTTCCTTAAAAAGCCTTATGGTATTTTATTTGACTACATATAAAGTAATGATGTCTCAATGATGGTTTGTGGTGAAATTGCAATAATAGTTTCCGGTGGGGGGTGTTAGCCTGAATTATTAAAATACAAGTCTCCTATTTCCCCAACGGGCTTCAATGTCGTAGTTTTAAAAGCCACAGAGATGAAGATAAGGATTAACCGAGTTTTACGAAAGATGGATATTATTATGCAGACTAGACAGCAACAGTGCTGATTTGTTGAATTTTTAAAATTACTTTTTCTGAAGTACAGAACTTGATTCATTTCCATTTGCTTCAAATTTTGTCTTTCTAATAAATGTTCGTGCTTTTTAAAAAAGTCTCTCATTAGTTTCAGTTGATGCAGATGTGATTATTATATTTCGTAGCTACACACTAGTTTTGAAAATCAGACTCGCAATATTTTAATTTCCCTTAGATTTTATGTTTATCGGGTGGATATAGGAATATTTTGATGCAGCTTTTACATCGAAAACCATATTCATGCTTTTATTGCTTTTTAAAATACATTTCCAATCACGAAAATTTCATTATCTTCACAAGGTCAATTTTGCCTAAATAATAATACTTGAAAACTTCGCTGTGTTCCTATATCTCGTTTTTGATCGACTCCACACGACTTCTGCTTCAACTGCTTCACTGCGTATCATTGTATTGTATTATTACCAAAGGAATTCCTCGTATTTTGTATACTAAATTCCCTTATTTAGATCTACTCCGTTTATTACAATACTTTCAGACGTTTTACTAGACAGTTCTGATGAGTCACGTTGGCATTAGATTAACCACTTATTTCATAAAAATGATTAAAATCCATATACTAAACTTGTAACAAGTTTCTCCACATATTATACGTACACGATGGAAAATCTGTTTATCCGATTGCAGACCAAAAATTTCCTCAAATTCTATAAATGCATTCTAAGAACATAACATTAAGATAGAAGCAAATAGCAATACAATATTTATTTGTTTTCTTATTGAGGAAAGTTACAAGGTCAAATTGTGAGATTGGACATCCGAATTAAAAAAAAATATTGATGGAGTTTCAACTCTAACACGTTTTAGTTAAATAGTTTTACTAATACTATTTATTTAAACGCTGTATTACTTATTTTTACTAATAAGTAAAATTTGA
Organism: Isotoma decorata; assembly: GCA_034698605.1. Classification (NCBI taxonomy): domain Eukaryota; kingdom Metazoa; phylum Arthropoda; class Collembola; order Entomobryomorpha; family Isotomidae; genus Isotoma; species Isotoma decorata. Next base: position 9,069 of record JAQGBU010001198.1, read on the forward strand.
AAGTATTTTTTATTGTTTTCTGAAGTGCTACAGATATGCATGAGATGGTCCTTGGAGTGATGTCTGCTTTGAAACACTTTAGAGACTACATATTTAAATGAAAATGTAACTGATATTGAGCTACACGATCACATCTACGTTGAAACAGTGCATAAATTGTACACATTAATTTTTTCTCCTATAGGCTCTGAAGCCTACAGACTTAAAAAAAAACCAATACATTTTAATAATTTATTATGATTACTTCTTGTAGTGTACAACAGCGTGGAGGACGCTTCTAGAAACGATCAATTGCTTTTGGAAGGACCACATGTTGTTAAAATTGGATCCAGAGTAGAGTTTAAATGCACTGGCAGTTCATTCCTTTTTGCAGGAGGATTTCGCTGGGGGATCAAATCACATGACGATAGCAGTATTAAAATTCTTGAGCCTGGTATGTTTTTTCAATTTGTTTTGCAAAATAAATATTAAAACTAAAAAAATTGGATTAATACAAGTCATTTAAATATGCACAAACCAAATACTTAACTTGAGTTTTGAAAAGTAGAAAATTATTCAAAACTTTTTCAAAGGGTTTTTCAAAGGTCACCCAAACATTTCTTAGTCTCCACAACATAAATCTGTCGAAACAGATTAAGTATATTCGGGTATAGAAAGTAGTAAAGCCCTGCAGAGGGGTCAGCATTCTTCTAGATTCCATTTCATACTTCTGAAGATAAAGCAATTGACCTTGAATACTGAACAATGGAAAGTAGAATATCGAATCGAGAGTTTCTTGTATAAAGAAGCATCTTTTGTTTGTGAGTGAATACACTCCTATCATGTTCCTAACATCGTGGTACAATGTTATAACGCAATTAAACAGAGCTAGCAAATATTCTATAAAACAATTATGAAATTAAGAAAATGTAAACGAATGATAATGATAATAGAGATGTAACTTAAGGAAAGTCTATTAATCAAACTAAATAGTTTTACTTTATAGCTAGTACTACATTGTTTATCTCTGTATCTCAAAGTCACACTGTTTTCCGTCTCGCTCATAACATCAGATTATGATCATCAGAAGCCTTTCTACCAAAATGCACTGACAAAGTTGGATCCAAATGATGAAAGCAGTTAGGTATATTATCAGTAACCGAAAGCATGTCATCAAAGATTTGGAGTAAAACCTGATCTCTCAATAAATTAATGTCTAGTGAAAGTTACAACTCTTCAACTATTAAGTTACTGAATGTAAATGCGAGAGTGTACTTTACTTATAAAACGAATGAATACTTTATAGTTGAAAGTTATTCTGAATTCTGACAATGAACTCTACCCCTGTGAACTTTCTTTACCTTTACCCAATTCAAAGAATCTTGACCTCTGCGATTGAATTCAAAGATGCTATATACGAAATCTTATCTTTCTTTGTTGTCATTATGTGTGTTGTAAAACTTTTCAACTTAAAGTTTACAAATGGAAGGTACAATAAGTATGGAATTCCTTTGAGTGCTAACTCCTGTGGAAATCATTGGGGCTTCCTATATAACAATATAAGATATAGTATAAGTAAATTGATAACAATAATAATAATAATATTAGCTGAACTGAACTCCAAATCTTAACTGTAGCAAGTGGGGGTTAAGCAAATGGAAACTTATCTGTAATGGGGTAACATGCATTTGAAATGCACTCAACTTAATGGAAAAAATGTTCCTCGAAGAACATTTACATGTTTTATAGTAAGGTAGTGCAGTGGAGCCAACGCAAAAGTGCTTTCTCCTAATGTAAAGTCTTGTTTTAAAGAATGCAACGTCCTTTTGTTTTACAGATTCAGAAGAAGTCGTGAATTTCCAAGAAAGTTTAATTCCTACTGGTAATATCCAAGCGAAGATTTTGATGCAGTTGGATTCTCTCAAAATAACCCATATCAAATGCTTTGCTCCACTCTGGAACACAACAGATTGGGAAGATCGCAATCTTCGAATTTTTGTTGAAGTTAAATGAAGCTTTGTCAGTTTATAATATCACAGAAAATTAATTTGGTTTGTGGAAATTAAACAAAAAAGAAAATTTTTGATTCAAAAAAATTTGAATAATTAAGGCACACTATATTTTGGATTAAATAAGAATACAATTGTAGAAAATTTACAGACTCAAATATAATCTTTAAATATTAGCTCAAAATACTTTGGGTAGGTGCAGTTTCATATTAAAACACATATTTATTTCCTTAAAATCTGCTTTGATGTCAATTTCCGCATTTCTTGTAATATTTAACATCAGTTTAGATTTGCTTGTTAGGATTGTTTAATCATTGGCATTTGAATGTTTTTTCTCATTTTATAATAAATTATTGGATGATCTATGCAAAACACGACAAGTGTAAACCTTAAATGTGGAAGTTAATTTATAATTAATTTTATTTAAACAAAGGCTTTTTACACAAGGACAATACTCATTGCTCATACTTTGAAAATTGGTAAGTTATTTTTTGTAATCAGAAAAAATATGGTTCCATAAGCTTACCAACTTGCAAACATTTTACTTTTTACAATTTCCGTTACCTATGATTTTTATCGAGTAATGTCATTGTAATGAGAATCACATAATAGCAATGAACAGAAGTAATGCTTGCGTGTGGTTAACGATGCTAAATAAAATTTTAGCCTTCAATAAAAGTCAGTTTATTTGCAAGCAATTTGGCAGTTTTGTAATTTTTTCATAGTAATAGATCATGTAGAGTAAGAATTTCTTTACAAATTGCTTACGCACTATCATAATAATCAAAGCACTAGCCTTGGAACAAATTTCTTTCTACTTTACTACAAATACCTAATTTAATATTACAAATTTATCATATTACTAATACAATCGTGTAGGATCTTTGATTTTGCTTTTTCATTTGAAGGATGTAAGATAAAAAACTCATAACAATTTAATCAATATAATCGGGTTGGTTCTAAAAAATGAAAATAATGTTTCATTATTACTGAAAGTTATTTAGGTCGTTTATAATAAAGTTGAAATAAAAGTTCAGAGAAAAGAAGCAAATGCTAGGATTTAGCTTCAAGGTGTCTGGGTGTCCACCCTATAAGCTTCGTTATTAATTTGTAAATCAAATCTTTTTCGCATTGGTGGTGGAATGGGCTCCTGGAATAGAATAGAATGAAGTAGAAAGAGACATAATAAATTCTTGGTTTGCTTGAAAAGTATAATTAATTGTTTCGGCTCATACCTCAACATGAATTCGTGCTTCTTGTAAGTAATTCATAAAAATATTGGCCAACTCAGGGAAAGAAGGTCGATCTCCTGGCCCGTAATGCCAACACTGTACCATCACATTATATCTGGAGAAAGCAAAAGGAGAAAGTGCAATTAAACATTTGAGAAAACTGACAGCAAAAATTCAAACCTACCAGAAGCATAAACTGCATTTGAATTCGAACGCATTCAAATGCAGTTTCTCGTTATACGCTGAGAAAACGCCAAATTATGGTGGACAATAATTATGCTTTATTCTTTTTGAAAGCGTAATGTGTTTTACGAAAAAACCTAATATAAAAATTTGTTTTAAATAAAACATCAAAAATAAAATACAGGGAAGGCACAGCTAAATCAGGTTTCGGGGGCCGATTTCCTTGACGAAGTTTTTTCATGAAATCCTCAGTCCAATTTAATCCAGGATATGGGATTTCTCCAAGACTGAAAATTTCCCAAACCACAATCCCATAAGCCCATACATCAGTTGCATAAGAAAATTCCATGTCGCAAAGACTTTCAATAGCCATCCAACGCCAGGGTAACGGTCCCTATTTGTCATGTTAGTCAAAAATAAGTTAACCAAAATTTCAAGGATATTACACGGTAAAAGTATCTTTACTACTAAGGCTAATTCTACCCACTTTAAAATCCAACACTTCAATTTTTGACAGAAAAACAAGAATCCTTGAATTCAAACAATGACTCATTATTTTGGAAATGTATTTTGTAAAACCGAAAAGGTTAATCACAACTGTTTAATCTATTTTTACCACATTAGTAGCACAAAACTTTAGCACGCAAATTATTATTTGTCCCTTCTATTCCAAAAAACCGACCCTTCAAACTGTTTTTTCTCTGTGTCTTTCTGCATATTTCGTTGGCTTTGCCAAAGAAAAGCTCTATCGGCATAATAATATATTCCCTGCTTTCCCCCGGCTATTAACTCGATAAATAAAACAACGCAAATTATTAGCTACTGTACAGACAAAGTACTCTTTTGCATTTAGGCAACCTAGACCTAGTTATTCCTCATTTTGAAACTATACACCTCCTGAAATCTTTGTATCCGTGTGTCTGTATTATTTTGAACTCTACAACAGTATTCATTTGTTTATTTAAAATACTATAATTAACCCATTCATTCCATCACTAGTATTTAATTAATGTGATTCAACACTGAAGTTGGTCCTAATTCAAATTACAATGGAAAAGGGAAAGGCATCAACAACAAAGCCCTTAGGACAGAACGATTTAACCACATCCTTCCCTTCTTTTTCCAATGCAGGAAATCATTCCTAAACATTAATAACTTAAAACGATGCATATTCCTAGTATTTACAATTAAACATGATAATTATCTTTACCTGTTGCTTTTTCACATAGTTTGCATACTCATAAAGTTGGCGTGATAAACCAAAATCTCCAACTTTAGCAAATAATCTGTTAGTAAGGAGAACATTCCTTGCAGCCAAATCCCCGTGAATTACTTTCTTGCTTGAAAGATACTCCATTCCCTTTGCGACTTGATAACACCAGAGTAAAAGATTATCGTAGGTTATTTTTGGCGGACGGTTATCACATTGGTTCTCATAAAGTACTGTGGCCCTAGAAGTGTGAATAAAAATTTTGTAGAAAGACATCATATGGCGATGTGGCTGTTTTCTGACATAAAAAAGTTCACTGAAGATGAGTTGTTCATAAGCAAGATCTTTTTGATCAAAAACCTGTAAACATCTTTTGAAAGTTAATTAATTTATATCAAAGGTCTAGCTAAACTCAAGTAGAAACTAATTTCAAATCCAGTAGAACCTTTGCCATTCATTTGGGAAGTAACTTTCTTTGAAAAATTGATAAGTTTATAATATCATTAGGTAAATTTTGCACGGGCAACATGGCTGTTTAAGATTGATTTTAAAAACACCAAGGTCATTCAATATGAGAAACGTTCTTTTAAACGCGTGCTTTAAAAATGAATTCACATACAACGCCGGAAATCTGAAAATCACAGTATGAACAGTAAAGATGGAATAGAAATAAATCCTATTTGGACTTCTTTCATTTCTCAAGTCCTAAATGTTTTTAGGGAATCTTATTATAACACCACCCGACCCTTATCTATGTCGTATGTATGTATGTATGTATGTACCATGTATATATGTACCGTAAATCTCGGATTAGAACCACATGGGGGGTTAATGTTTCAACCCTCCAAAAAGGGTGGGGCTATATTCCGGGGTGGGGGGTTATTTCGGTGGGGGAGTTAATATTTGAAACATGGTGTACACCCTGGGGAGTTATTTAGGG
>JAQGBU010001199.1:0-14614 GCA_034698605.1 Isotoma decorata
TGGTACTCGTTGCATGCCTAGTTCTACATCCAAACCAAAATTTTAATTTGCCCATAAAACTGGCAAATTCTATTAAAAGTAATTGGTAAATTCTAATAAATAATAAATTTATTTCCTGCAGTCGAAATTCGAATTTATTACGCTAATTAGGTACGTTGGCAAATCCCAGTAGAATTTTTTTTTAAATCCCCTTTGTAATGAGCATATTTTCACTCTTCAAAACTTTTACTTTAAATTACATTTTTAGTATAATTGAAAATCCCGTCCGTTGAATATGTATTACATATTTGATTCCACTTTCCTCACGTGGTAAGTAAAAACCTTTTGATGTGTAAACTCGTGATGTGACAATGAATGCATCCATTTTGTAAAATTAAAAACTTTTCTGTGCGACTTGATTTAGCCCGAGTGAGGTTTTATTTGCTATTTGCAAACCTAATGCCAAATTTTAGTCTTCATTAACTTTTAAAAACCAGTGGGGATCACCCTTTTAATCACAAAAAAAATAAAATTTGGTTTCGCAAAAACTTGGAAAATTTGGACATGAATGCGTTTTCCCATTTTAAAGGGTTAAAAATCGAAAGTTTTTATGAGATTTCAAATCGTTTCTAGGAGAGACAAATATCAAAAAGACCGACTAGCTTAAAAAAACAGACTATAGTTTAACATGGGATTAGATAGGGCAGCCACCACCATTGATGAGTAATCCAATACAATCTTAATGGCCTCTGATTTATTTTCAAAACCGATTCAAAGACGGTTAAGTGATTCAACAGTACTTAGTTTTTCTAGTTAACATGGAGAGGTATGGGAATTTTTGTGGGCGGAGCTACGCAAGTCACGGGGTATATTATCACCGAACTGCGAAACAAAAAGATTGGGAAAAATCATTATTTTGAAGAGAGGAACGACCGGCGAAAGGTCTATTTTTTGTGATGAACGGAGTGAATGGAGAAGCCATAGAGTAAATGAGGAAGGTGAAAGACCGCTAGATCTAAACTTACATCTATGTCTACAATGTACAATTACAAATTAACGTGTTTTTTGTTTTTAGTTAACAACGAATCAACAATGGGATTTATTTGGTTGTTGATTGTTTGTTGTTAAGACCACAGTCAACAGTTGACAGTCTCGAAAGTCAAAAGTCAACAGTTGAAATTGTGGGTGGAGGACTGTTGCAGATCACAGTTGACAGTCAACAGTTGTTACTTGTTAATTCTTCTTAGTCACAGATCACAGTTGACAGTCAACAGTTTTGACGCGTGTAAGTGCCAAGCGGGCTAAAGGGTTAATTGCAAATCCACCTTTGACCTTCTTTCAGCCTTCTCAACTTCCATTACACATTCAACATTATGGATGAGGAAAGTGCCGAGTTCGGTGCCGGTGGTTCACGTACCAAGGTAGAGTCTCTCTTCTTTACTATTTTGCTTTTTTATTCAATTCACACTGTTGACTGTCCATTGCAATTCACACACAGTAGGTATAAAATGTCAAGGTGAAGTCTACTACCAAGGTCAAGGGTTAAGCAGTGAAGAGGGAGGGCCACACAAGTCCGTGTGTCTCCTAGTCACTAGTGGACAATAAAGAATTTTTAAAAACAAATAGTCCTAAATTCTAACTTGCCCCTTTGAACATTGAATGTATTCGTGCCTTCACCTTAATCTTAGCTGACGCTGATGATAACCCTTCATACTAAGGGCAGGGTCATCAGTCCGGGAACTTACATCTTTACCCCTCCACAGAAGGGTAAAACTTTACCCCTCCACAGAGGTGTAATTTAGAATACCCCTCCACAGAGGGGTAAAGTCGGCCAATTACCCTTCCACAGAGGGGTAATTGCCAAAAATTGCCATCGGCTACACTTTTTACTCTCTTCGGTGAGTAGCATTTGCTGTCGGCGTATGAGAGTAGTCTCATTCGAAAGAGCGTACGTTTTTACATGGGAGAATTTCGGCGTAGTGTCGTAGCAATCGGCTAAGTATTTTAATTTCTCGCCTGAAAAAAAATTGTTTTAAAGGGGACCGTTCACTATCACCGCAAACTTTATGTAGTATTATATTATATAATTGCGTAGTACAACAATATGCAATACGACATTAAATAAAAACTTTTAAAATATAAAATTTTAGAGTTTGACATGTACTTCGACGAAATCAATTTTGACAGTCAGTTGGGCGAATGGTTTTTGCGATTTTTCGGTCATTTGGGCAATAAATTTAAAATTGTTAAGACAAATCAATCTTATTCATGCTAAATCTGTGTTCTGGTGTCTGATGCCAGATTTCCCAGTTAGTTTCAGCCCTTTCAGCTAAATAGTAAGTTGAGCTAATAGTAACAGTTTGCAGTTATAAGATACTAATTCAGTACTAGCCGGAAAAATCCCAAATTCAACCTGATTAAAATTTTTATGAATGTTTCAGTTCAGGAGATTTAATCTGACCAATGTTTTGTTTATGAATATTTTGACGTTTTTTGTCTCCTTGTCTAAATGACTGGCATATGAAAAATTCGCCCAAATGACTAGACGAAAATTTTCGTCGAAATTGGTTCCTTCAAGTAATCCCACTTTAGTTAACAGTCCATCAAATTTTAAACTGTATTTTAGTTTCAAAAGTAGTAGAGTAGACTTTGTTAAGACTGGATTTGTGAAGATTATTTACCAACCAGTCATCGTTTGGCAGTTATTCAAATTTATGGTTTATCTATTAAATATTGCCAATTATCAATTTTTATTGCCAATTATTTTGAGTAGAAAGCACTTTCATTAAAGTGTAAAGGTGAATGTGTTGGTCAATATACAAAATAGTAAACGAAATTATGAACGGACTTGAGCAAAACCATTTACCCCTCTGTGGAAGGGTAATCTAAATTACCCTTCTGCGGAAGGGTAAAGTTCTACCCTTCTGTGGAGGGGTAAAGATGTAAGTTCCCGGACTGGTCATCAGCGTGCAGCCCTTAAGATCCCTTATCCTTAGAACATAGAACAGTTGACAGTGAACAGTGAATGTCAAATGTGGGAGGAGAGGAGGATATCATCTCATGAGATTTATGAACCAGCACCACTTGTTGACACTTGAATTTTACTCTAATCCATTTACTTGTGATTTATGAACAGAAAAACAATGGAAGGAACAAGAAAGGGAAAGAAAGAAAGGCTGGAGCAGAAGGGAAGTCAAGTTGCTCGAGGTCATGTCCAGGGAAAGGGCACCCCCAAGTCTCTCTTCCTGCTGGACACTCCCCAGACCCTGTGGACCTTAACCTAATCCTAGTAAAACTTCATCAGGTCATTTCAAAGGCCTTGACTATTGAGGACAAAGGAGAATCCCTTATTTCTGTTGCGGACATTATGAAGAATTGTGTAGGAGCCCCTTCTGCCCTGCCCTCCTTACACACTAGTGACATCATCACCAACGTCATCCTCTTGCTCAAGGTACTACATTTTATGTAAATTTATGCCACTGGAAAAATACTTTTAAAACCCTTCCTTCTCATTCCTTTTAAAACCCCCTTGGAAAACAACTGCCCATGGGAAAAAATATCTTTTAAGATGTTACAAGTAAGAGAAAATAATCCCCCTTTATTAATACTGCGTATCTTGTTCAAAGATTTAAAACCTTGAAAGGAGGAAGGGTTCCAAATTTATTTTTACATTCCATCCCAAATCCCAATTCCATCAAAAATTCCATCAAAAATTTCTAAAAATTATCCATCAAAAACGGGATTTTTTCTTTCATTAACTAATTTTAATTATTTTAATTTTAGAAACTGCTAGCGACAAATAGAGGAGAATCCATCCCTCATGAGTTCTTCCCCCTTGGAATCCAGAGTGTAAGTTCATTTTCAAATAAATAAGCCCCAGGGCCTAATTTGAGGTCAAGTAGTCTGAGGCCAAGTAGTCTTATGACACAATACGCAGTGTTAGGTTCATAGGTGAATCATGAGTAATCTAAAATCATTTTTTTTATCCTGTAGACTCATCCAGAGGAGTCGCGGATTATTGTTAACAAAGCAGCAGAATACTTGTTCGTTGTATCTAAAGTAAGAAATAACACACAGACACAATGGCAACATTTTTATCATCTTACCCTAATTCTCGATTTAGAACCCCTTCCACCTTCTTAGTACCATGATCAGTTGTCATAGACTAGGGCTGAGTAATCACCCACAACACATCCCTTTTTCAAATACATTTGAATTTTAAAGTTTTGAAAGCCTTGTGGGATTTATATTATTGATATTTCTTCAGAGTTTGGCAGAGGGAGAAGATGCGTTGTCCTTTTTGGAATTACTCGTGGGTGACAAAGGTGGATTCACGTTGAATAAATTGCTACTCGATGTCAAATTTAGTAAAGAGGATAAATACGACAATCGAACAAATGCGGATCTGACAAGTGAACTCTCAACCCACTCTCAATTCCCCACTCTAGTCCTTATCAAGGCTCTTTCACACGCAGTCAATCTTTCCAAAGAATTGCTACTCAACTCTCAGAGAATAAAAAAGTTGTGAGTGTTCCCTCTTTAAATTACTATTTTCAATTCATTCAAAACGTAGTGAAATGGACGCCCCTTCATGACTTTGATGTGTTGTTTAATTGCTGTTGTGTCTTTGGGATTAAAAATTAGTTGCGAAGTGGGTGAAGGATATAATTCAAACTCAACAGCCTCTTTAATCTTTGACCTCGTGCCCATTGCAATGATTTTTCTTGAGCTGACGGGAGCAGTTGTGAGTATCGGAGATCTTTACTATCCTCCAAGTGTAGAGCCGGAAAAGCCACAGATAATCAATCTACAGGAAGAAGTGAGTCAAATTCCGGTTACCTTTCCTCATCTCCCTAAACTTGAATGTAGTTGACCATGCATTTTGTTGATTTTTATTTCACAGGCTTGGAGTCTATTACTAACACTGGTTCAGTGCATCCCCTTCCCAAGGTTCTCATCTCAATTGCTTAGTGAGATGTGCCAATTTGCAAATAGAATTTATACGCTTGAACGAGGTACGAGATTATATTATTCATATCTTCAAAATGTACTCGTGTTTTTTCCCCTCTAACTACCTTTAACTGGGAAAAACCCTATAGGGAGATTATGCGTAATATTTATTTCCATTTTTTCAGACAGCGACAGAGTAAGCGACAACACTTTGCTTTTGATTCGCCACCTCGTGAGTCACACAAACTTTGAACTGAAATACATCCCAGAAATCGGTGTGATTCGAGAAATATACGTGGAACAGTACAACTTCCAACACGTTGCGAAATACAACGTTTCCACTCCAGTAGTAATTCCTCCTCCTTCCATCTCGGACGAGACTCTTCCCGTCCTAGACATTGTCCACAATATCAAAGCATTCGTTTTTAAAATGGAAAAAGCTTTGAGAAGTAAAGATCTCCCCTTTCTTGAGAAGAACAAAGAAAAATTGTACGAGGTTTTCCAGCTCCTGTGTCATATCCAGATCAAGTTTCCCCAAGAATTTGCCTCTTCCAGGCGCGTTTTGTCCAGAATCCCTGCTGGAATTCTTCACTACGCCGTCCCTATCGAAAACGAATTGTAAATAACTAATAATAATTATAAACTACTAAACTAGGTACTCTATTCCCATTCTTCAGATTAAAAGCCCCAGGGTTTTGGTTTGGGAATAGAGGCAAATATTAAGCTCCCATGGGGGTCTAATGCGAAAAATACGGTAGTGTCCACCAGCTTAAGGTTTTTAGTTTTGTTGAAAGATTGGTAAGAAAAGGAATGTTTTAAATTCTAGGTTAACGGAAGGGAGATCGGCAAGTCAAGTTGAAGCTTTTTTCAAGAAAAGTATTTTCTGGGCGGCTGTTGAATTCCACCTTTCTTGTGTCCACAACACTCGATACTATTCTGAAGGTAACAACAAAATCAATCATTAAAGACTCACTGCTTAGAAATGTTAGAGACTAGAGACAGCTAGAGGAGTCACTTGGCTTCCTTCGCTCCTTTTCTAACAGGTCCCATATCTTTTAGAGGGGACAGGGTCCTAAAGACACTTTGCAAGAGTGTCAAGGGTCAGTGGGAAGGGACAAAAAGTTTAAAAGGTTCTTTAGTGAACACCCACAAGTTCTAGAAAACTCACATCTAAAGTTCTCTAATAAATTAAATTTCTGCACATTATCTACAAAGCAATTATTAGAATTGAACTTCAATCACACATTCGTTTTAATATTTTCCAGAAACTCAGGATATTTGGGACGAAGCCTTGCCGATAATAGGAATAGTTTATCAGTTGCAATCCAGCGAATTACTTTGTCGTTCCTTGGAAATCTTTGACTACCTCTGTCAAGATGTTTTTATGGAATTTGAGGTAAGAACTTTTCCTCTCTGACTTCTTTGGAATTTCCATCCTAGAGTTTGAAATTTATTAAAAAGGAACTTTCTTCCTCTCTCTTTTTTTCTGCCAGGGCTGGAAACGAGATGGAATCATTAAGGATGTAAAAGCCATGGCTGACACGGATGAAATTCAATTAGCAAACGGCAAAAACAAATGTATGATTTCCATCCGAGTGAAAGCTGCCCGGTGTCTTGCTCTGTTTTGCCAAATGAATTTCATTCTGAGTGTAAGTATTCCTCATCAAATCCCTTCAAATATATTTAAATCCCACTAAACCCTACACGCCAACCAGACTAGTATTCAAAGGGGCTGGTTCAAGTGAGGAACACTTCACTTTTTTCATTTAGAAAAAATAGGATGATTTTAAATCCTAATTTTTATTTTGTTGAATTGCAGGAGAAAAAAGAACTGTGGGAATTTGCAGCTCTCATCTGTCGAGGGATGAAGTCTCGTAATTTAGCCGTGAGGTCATCTTTCGCTTGGGCCCTTGGCAAATGGACGGACGCTCTCATTGAAAACTACGGAGATTCTCTCCCTTTTCGGGATTTTGACATGATTGAGGTTTTTCAAACAATCTCCAAAGCTTGTCGAGATTCTGTTAAAGTGAGTCTCCTTTTTATCCATTTTTCTACTCTTTCTTATCATACCCTCTTCTAATTGTTTTTTTTTAATTTTGTACAATTTACATAGATTCGGTACAATGGATTTCGAGCTGCAGGAAATGTTTTAAGATATATTTCAGCCGCTGATTTAATGCTTGGACTCCTTCAACCTGTCAATGACATTATTAACTCAATTGTAGATCAAGTTGGATCAGGCTTGGATTACAAGGTGAACATTCCCTTTTTGAACATTTCCTTTTTTGTCTTTTTTGGAAAATCCATGAATCATGTGAGGATAAGCCGAGTGTGGTGTTTTGGAGAATTATTTCAAATGTGGAGGCAAAGGATTGAAATGCGAATGGAAAGGATTAGTAGCGTGTTCTCTCTTTAATTGTAATTATCTAATTAGAAGGGCTCAAGGGAAGTTAATTACTGTCCAGCTAAAATAGTTTTTGTTTGGTTGTTACTACAGGCCCGTTGGAATGCAGTCCACGCACTAGGACGATTCCTGGACAATCCAGATGTATCAACAATTGATCGAGACGCAGTTAGTCATTTTGGCTCAAGTTTTTTAAAAGTAAGTCCTCATTTAATTGATCATTACTCCCTTCGTATTCTCTCAGTTGGATCATAGTTTATAATTTTAAATAATTTAATTGAATTCTGTTGAATCTAACTGTAATTCTCTATTGTACAGGATCTGATAATTCCCAAATTGACGAAATGGGTCGTCTCCAGCCAAAACTACAAAGAGCGTATTCAATGTGCATGGGCGATAGGAAAGCTGAACAGTGGATGGGCCCGTCGTCTCCCAGTCACCATTCCTTACCTCTGGATTCAATTACTCAACAGTATTCTTAAACCCCCCTACGAGGAATTAGAACTTGCAAGTAAATTAGAAGCAGAGGTAAAACGCATATCACTAAGGAACAAGAGCTGTTCCTAAATTACCCTAAAACTGGACTCAGACCCCCCTCTAGCATTGAAAACACCCTAAATAACTCTCAATATCTGGCAAATCCTCTAAAATAAAGGGTTAATCCCCCATCGGGTTCTAATTCAAGCTTAGAGTTTTTAATGCAAGAGGGAGGTCAAAGGGCGTCTCCAAACGAGTTTTGCGTTACAGTAATTAAGGATGAGGGCATTTCAGAGATGCATTCCTATTAATTTTCCCTAAAAGAAATTCCACTCTTTTACTTTCTACTATAAAATTGCAGGTTGTAACGAGTTTGGCGAAACTAACAGGTTCCCTTGAGCCAGGGGACATTCCCCAGTTACAAGACACCATCATCTCCCACTCAGAAATGATAATAGAATTATTCCAAACGACGCAAATGCATTTGGGTGCAGAGCGATTGGAGGATTTGCAACGTGCTCGAGATCGCATCAAGGCCCTGAGGAGTCATGGAGATCAACAAGTTATTCAAGTTTTAATGGACGCTTTCAAAATTGAAGATGATCTAAGTGATTTATCCGATTCATTAATTAGCAATTCTTAATTAATCCTTTGAAACCCCCATGTGATAACAAATTATTAGTTAACGCCCCGCCATATTTCGAACTCTTGAATCTTTCAAAATCGTGTCGTTTCAAACTATACTACAGTATGCATGAGAATACTCTTTTAGTCGATACATCACGTTCTATAAATTATGCTGATACAATGCAATTTAATTAGATGAATGTGTGCTGTATGAAGAACTGTTAAAATAAATTATGAGTAGTTAAAAGATAGAAGATATAAAATACCGTAAAACGCGATTTAGAACCCCATGGGGAGGTATTGTTTCAAAGCAATAATTCAAGCCAGTTTAACATGAGGATATAGGGACTTTTAACATTGGAAGGATAGGAGGGATGGGGCTTTATTCCGGAGGGGGTTCTAAATCGCGTTTTACGGTAGTTGTTTTTTATGCGAACAAACTCTACCGTTAACCTGGATTTAGAACCCCCGTGGATTGAATTTTGAAAATTCCTTTCTCATGTTAAACTGGCTTTAATAATTCCCTTGAACCAATTACCCTCCATAGGGTTCTTATTGAAGGTTTACGGTATTTGGTTTTGAATGCTGTGCGTTTGGAAAGAAAATAAAATAGGAGCCATAAGAGATGCGCGAGGGGTTCTAAATTATGTTTTAAGGAGATTGGCAGTAAAAAGGATTGTGACAAATGTTAAGATTTGCAAGAAAAGACTGAATTTCTATTTTTATTGTTAATTTTGTTTCCCTTGTTAATTAGGTAGTAAGTAAGACTGTTTTTGAGTGTGGTGCCTTGGCCTTTGCCTTAATACCTTCTAAACTTAATTATTAAAAGTTTATAATATTTCATTGGAAAACATTTAATCTGAAAAGTAAAACAACTATAACAAAATCAAACATATTTTATTCAAGTTTTTTGGTTTTGGGGTTGGAATGTGGTTGTGGTTTGGGACGTAGCAACCACCTTTGACCTCATCAAATCTCCTTAGCAACCGCGTCTCTTTCCTGTTCAAAGGCATCCTTTTCCAATCCTCCCCAATAGATCTCATATTCAGGAATTACGGTACATCAAACAGAGAGAAATAATAGCCCAGAGGAGTTAATTAATAAAGATAGAATGTCTCAGGATATTATCCAACTGTAATGGTGTTTTCCTATCTAATTGAAAGAATCCACTTGTCCAGTTCAACTTGATTTTGATGGGGAAAATGAGCTCGTATAAGGTGAGCTCCATTCAAAAATAACACTCTCTATTATTATAGATTAAGACCCCGAGGTTTTTAATCATCTATGTGTACAACCAAAGTTCCGACTGGAGTTTAACATAGTATGATAGGGGTGTTTTAACATTTAAAGGATAGTTATTTTTGTAATTTGCTGATTAGTTGAGGAAGTGAAATGAAGGAAGAGGACGTGGTTTATGAACCGAACGAACCCTCATTCTTACCATATAATATCTAGTCATAGTGAATGGATTGAGAGATTATTAGTGTGTGCATCTCGTCTCGTCTCTCATCTCACACCACAGACAGACAGACAGACAGACTGGAGGAATTGCACCTTATGTAAAAATGATATTGCGAAATTACCTGTTCCAATCCTTCCATGCTTCACTCTTCTCTAGAGATAATTGCAAATAAAACCACTTGATGATGGGTTGAGAAGTGAATGGACTTTTTCATTCAGTGCAAAAAGAGCAGGAACACGAGGCACTCTTCCCAACCTCTTCCCAACCTACCTCACATCTTCATCATTACCAACATTTATGGTCAAGAGGAAACCGTTATTCAAGGAAATAAAAGACCCCCCTCCCCCCTGGGGAATCACCCCTACCATTTACTTCACTCTTTTTTGGTCATTTTCTCCGTTGGGAAGGTGCTCAAACTGCCAAAGAAAACAAAAGGTGAGCTATACAATTACCTTTCTTCACGTGTCCACCTTCACTAAGCGGAATTAAGTCCCCCCCCCCTTCGTGAAACGCTACATAAACTATGTCATATTTAAAACATTTTTCACTTGTTTGGGAACATAGAAAAAGAATAAAAAGGGGAATTGCTTTATTTTATGACGTTTCCAATGAGTCTTCATTCTTAAAGAAGCTGTTGAAGGTCAAAGTGGCACAATTCTCTATTTAATAAAATTCAAAATAATAATATTGGGGTAAGAAGAATGAGCAATTAATTAGTTGAGTGGCTATTTAATTCATAAATATAAAACCATCTTCATGCGGAGTATTAAAAAACAAGGAATTTCAATTGCTGTAAATTTTGTTAGATTGACAGGAGACGAGGAAAATAAGAAATGGTTGGTAAAACATTAAATGGGGATGGGATTTGCGTGTGTCCCTTGTGTCTGAAGGAGCCCTTCACCCCTGGATGTGCCACGTGCTCAAATATAGAAAAGTATGAAAAGGACACTGCCCTTAAATTGTCAACTGAGGCTGAGTCTCAAAGGGCTTCTCAAGGGATTCCATTTCCTGGTCCAGGGTTAATCAAGTCCAGTCCACTTTATGGGAATTACGTAGTTGCTTCAAGAGATATTCAACCTGGAGAGTTAATCATTTACGAAAGGCCCCTCCTCGTGTCCCCTTACGCCCCTTCACATTTAATTCCACTGTGTCTATCTTGCACCAAGGATATTAGTCCAGCCGCCAAGTGCTCAGTATGCAAGTGGCCTATTTGTGATTTAAAGTGTCAAAAGGTAAGGGTCTATTTCTTTTCCCTTCCCTTCATTCATTTCAACGTTTACTCCTAAACCCAAACTTAGATTTAGGACATTTTTGACCCATTTATTGGAAAATTCAGCTACAATATATTTAAACATAAAGGGTATTTCTTGTATTAAAACCCCATGGGACTAAGTTTTATCATTTAAACATTAGAAAAAAAATAGGGTGGGCTTTTAAATGGGGTTTAAGTAGGGTGACCATCCCTCCCGGTTTACCCGGGACATGCCCAGTTTTCACACCCTGTCCCGGCGTCCCGAAAATGTCCCGGCTTCTGCTAAGCGTCCCGGTTTTTAGTTTAAGTAACATATAATCAATAAGTAAAAAGTATATTATTATTCCTAACATACTACAAATAAGTGTATTATTGTTTCTATTGTACTGCGAATAGTAGTGTAGATAGAATTTAAAAAGGCGAGCTGCCAAAAAAACGTCCCGGTTTTTCGTCGTGATCGATGGTCACCCTAGGTTTAAGTTTAAAGTCTACATGCCTTTTCTTTGGGAATTTTGGCCAACTTTTTGAATCTCTTTACTCTCGTTAGACTGTCCACAGGAGTTTCCACACCTTTACGGTTTTATTAGCCCGTTTTATTAAGCATAGTCTTGGAATGTGTGCATGTTTTCATGAATTTTATTATTCAAGGGTGGCACAATAAATGCCCAATCCTAGTCACACAACAAACACTTAATTAAAAAACAATTAATTACAGAATGAATTGCATGGACTAAATGAATGTGAGATATTCGCTCGTAATTCCCTTCGATCCAAAGGAATTCAAGATGAATATTTTGGAATTGAAACGCTGCGATGTCTTCTAACACGAACCTCAGCCCCTCACAAGTGGAAGCGTATTTTATCTTTCGAAGCGCACAAGTCAGCTCGAGCGGAAAATACAAAAGCGAAGGAATCCCTTCGTTTTATTACAAAGTTCATAAGGTTGGATTGCAAATTGGAAGAATACGATGAGGATCTAATTGATCATGTGGTTGGAATTCTAAGCGTCAACACTTTCTGGGCTTTTAAGGATCTTCAAAGGTATTTTGAATACTTTTACGTATTTTTAATTTACATTGGAACTTTCTTTTAAGGGCTATTTTTCCCTTCTTTTTTCAGATACACTTCAGTCCTTTTCGACAAAGTGACACTATTTGCTCACGATTGTGATCCAAACACAGTTCGAAAGTTAGTGCAGCCTACAAAAAGGGAGATTAATTCATTGGATGAAGAAGAAAGGGAAGAAAGCCTCCTTCCAGATTACTTTGCATCGAACAGTGAAATTGCCATTGAAATTCATGCCTCTCGTCCAATCGAAAAGGGAGAAATGATCACTATTCGCTATGTAGATGTATCTCAACCCCTGCACCAAAGAAGACAAGAACTTAAAGAAATATTCTACTTTGACTGCGCATGCTCAAAATGTCTTACTCAACTTATGGACCAATCCCTCGTCATCGACCGATCAACGCCATTTTATCTTTAAAATGGCCACCAAATAATTGGTATTATTCTAGCTCCCTAACTATTCCCTCCCTCTCACAATTATTAAGTATCTTTAGATACTTTATGTGAACGTTTCTGGTGTCCGACGTCTCTCCGGACTCCCATAACTTTTGACAGGGTCAACATTTTCAAGTTCTGTTTTCAGAAATGAGTTTTCAGGGTCAATAAAGAGTTCAAGTTCGAAGATTGGCCAAATCGGCCACATCCACCAATTTTAAACATAAAAATTTGTGACATAAATGTATGAAAACATGTTGCGTACTATCCCGGTCTCTCATTCCTGAAAACAGATTGAATAACTCCAACTGCAACTTTTAAACGTAATACAATTTTTCTGAACAGATGAACACCCTCATTCTCACTTTCTAACTTTCAAGAGATCGTTTGCAGTTCCATAAAGAAAATCTAAGGACACTCGCTTACATCCATTCGACATGATTGCAAGAATTGTTGGGGGGGGGGGGAGGTTGAGATAAAGTTGGTTAATATTTAGTTAAACTGAGAAAGATTGATGGACAGATTCAGATGTATCTAATTCACTATTCGAAACAATAAGCTTCATTCCACTAAAAATCCGTCGAAATCGAATTAAAACCTTGAGATGTCTTCTGAGATGTCCTAAAATATAGTACAAAAACCATTTTCTATGGGAAATTTAAAGCCATTCCTTATTTAATAATTGAATACTGAATAAGATATATATTTAAATATTATTGAATAAAAGTAAATTTATATTTTATCTACTTCAACAATGGTTGTACATAAATTAATCGTTTCTGTTTTCATTTCATTTCCACTCTTTAAAACTGAAATATTCAGGTAACGTGTTTAGTAAATCATGGATTGCACTGTCTACTGCAAATTTTGTAATTTTTGCACTGCCCTGCACACTCTGCGTTATTCTTGCACTCAAACCCAAAAAGCATCTCTGAATTATTTTAAAGGCCTTTGCGTTGCACTTAAGACAACATTACTGCTGGTTTATTAGTTAGTGTTTAAAATGCAACAAAAATGGGTTGGTGTTCCCTTTCTGGGTCTGGGTGGTAACTGTTACCACTTTTACTTAGTAAAAAGAAATGTTTCCACCTTAATCGGCGAAAAGAAATGTTACCACCTAGAGTTACCACCCAATGAAAGTTACCTACTCAGTTAAGTAGATTGCTTAGTCGTTTTTGACTCCAACTTACTCACCAGTGGGTGGTAACATTTGTATTACAAACGCGGGTTGTAACGTATTTTCTTAGGTGAGGTTACTCTTTTAGACCTCTGTCCATTTCCTGGAAGGGTATAAGAGAAAGAGCTGGCCCAACCTAACCTATCCTTTTTGAATTAACGTTTGAAAATCTAACCTAACCTTTTTAAATTAAACCTGACCTTTTAAAATTAAGCCTAACCTTTTTAAATTAAACCTGACCTTTTAAAATTAAGCCTAACCTTTTTAAATTAAACCTAACCTTTGAAAATTAAACCTAACCTTTTTAAATCAAACGTACGCTTTTTAAACCTAACCTAACCTTTTTAAACTGAACATAACCTTTTAGAAATTAACCTCTTAAAACCTAACCGAACCGGAAATTAAAAAGGTTACGTTAGATTTTAAAGGTTCATTAAAAAAGATTAGGTTGGGTTTTAAAGGTTCTTTTTAAAAGTTTAGGTTGGGTTTTAAAGGTTCTTTTAAAAAGGTTAGGTTAGTTTTTAAAAGGTCCATTTACAAAGATAAGGTTAGGTTTTAAAACGTTCTTTTAAAAAGGTAAGGTTGGGTTTGATTTAAAAGGGTTGGATAAGGTTTAATTTAAAAGGGTTGGATAAGGTTTAATTTAAAAGGGTTGGATAAGGTTTAATTTAAAAGGGTTGGATAAGGTTTAAATTAAAAGGGTTGGATAAGGTTTAATTTAAAAGGGTTGGATAAGGTTTAATTTAAAAGGGTTGGATAAGGTTTAATTTAAAAGGGTTGGAT
>JAQGBU010001200.1:0-14611 GCA_034698605.1 Isotoma decorata
GGAAGAAGATCCACATTTTGAATTTTACGATGAGTTCGAGGATGAAATGGATAATTTCTGGAAGGATGAAAATCCTTCAGGACCTTTTAACGGGGATGAAAGTGATTACTTGGAGGATGAATCCTCCATTCCGTACGACGAAGAAGAAAGTGACGTAGAGGAGATACCTAATGATGAAGAGGTTGATGAGGATGCAATCGACAGAATTTTAGCTCAAGAAGAGGAGGAACTATTAAGAGAACATGGTCTTGATGAAGCCATTAAAGAGGAACAAGGGCCTGAGAAAATTATACTAGATCAGCTTAACGTAGAAAAACTAATAAATATGCTGTCAAGGGTCAGACTTGTCTGGCCAGAGAATATGCCATACTACAATGAGGATGAGTACGGTACAGACCCTGAGTAAGAAATAAATAACCAATCTTATTTCTTATATCTATGTACATTTCAATTTAAACTAAAGGTTGACATTAATGAAGCAAAAATATTAAGATTAATGTAAAAGCGAACAATTGATTTTTTGTAGACGTGCAAAATTTCCAACATCATTCTATCACTGTACCGACAAAGAAAAAACGGTCATGTGGCATGCGGAAAACTTCAGGAGACAATTCGCATTCCAATTTCCACGACGAAGGCCCCTTCTTATTGCTCCAAAGAATGAGTGTGGATGTCAAAAGTTGTTCCCAACCTTTATAAACCCGACTGTACTAGGATATCCTGAGTTTTTAGATTGCTTGACTTGTGCACAATACATGAAAGACTTTTTAAGTCCTGAAATAATGGATCCTCCAACTAGAGTGGTATTAAACGAATATAAAACGCTTACATTATCTAAACTTTACCTTTGGTTCAATTCCGAACGTATTGCATAATGAAAAGATACCCGTTTCAATTATTACTTTAATATTATCTGACCCTATAGTCTGATAGAACGAGATCTCACTTAACCGTTCTGAAGGACAGGAAAGCTAACTGCTTTGAATTCGCAGTGATTCTGGTTTCATTGCTAAATGGGGCAGGATATGACGCTTACGTTGTGGATGGATTTGCCAGCAAAACCTTATGTACTATGGATAGCACGGAAGATTACGTTGAGCCCGACCCTTTGGCAAAGCCCGAGCCTTATAAGCCTCTTGTTGTAATAATAAAATATATACGCATTTTTTAGGACGAAATTGATTCATGAGGCTTTGTTACTTTAAAGTTCAAACATTATAATAATATTATGTTTTTTCAGAAACGTCGAAAAAGTGAGCATGACAAAGAGAGCGAAGAGCCTGCTACTAAGATAACTATAGATTTTATGGATAATTTGTTTCAACGAGAAGAGGAAGAACAAACTTTAAGACCCATAACCCCTTCAAAGTACAGGTTTAAAAAAGGAGTTCCGCTTTTTAGTCAGTACGAAATGGACA
The DNA here is from genome assembly GCA_034698605.1 of Isotoma decorata. NCBI lineage: Eukaryota > Metazoa > Arthropoda > Collembola > Entomobryomorpha > Isotomidae > Isotoma > Isotoma decorata. Next base: position 1,419 of record JAQGBU010001200.1, read on the forward strand.
TGAAGAAGCGTGGCGGACAGCAAGAGGATGAAAAAGATTTGACTAAACTGGAAAACCCTACTGAATTACCACCCCCCGATTTTGCAGACGAAGAGGAGCATGGCACTGATGAAGGGGAACTTGAAGGTGAAAGTGTTGAAGAAGAGGAAGAGGAAGATGAAGAAACTAAAGTTTGGATACGATTTTCTAAAATAGATTACTATAATAGATTTATAAAATAGATCATATAAATAAACCGTTGTAAAATTTCTTATTATTGCAGAAGACAAAGAAACGGGTAAAGCCAAAGAATCCTGAAAAATACTATGGTATCAGGACTTCTGCTTGGGTTTTAATCCTTCCAGGACAAAGAGATGTAGAAGAGGCATTCTTTATAGATCCATTTTCTGGAAACAAATTTGAAATAACCGATGAAAATTTTTTGGGCATTGAAACAGTTTTCAATCACAGAAACTTCTTTGTAAATATTCAGGACCCTTCAGAAGGAATTGAGGTACTTAATAATGCGTGATTTGTTCTGAGGCTGAATTTTTAAGTTAAATGTTTTTTTTTAATTTTCGCAGGAATTAAGCTATGATTTAAATGATTCTTCAAAATGGAGCAAACTACTTATCGAAGCCGAGAAAAAAAAGAAATCTTCGAATGAAGAAGACGCATTGTTTCAAGATGAGGAAGATGATACTCCTAAAAAAGCAGAGCTTTTGTTAGAAATGCCAACGTCATGGACCCCTGATCTAGAGATCCCCCAAGAAGGTAAGTAAGTCAAGTTCAAGAAGGTTCATGAAGTAAAAATGTAAAGTTCCTTAAAACGTGAATTTTTATTAAGATTACGAGAGAAGGTATCCTGGAGGGAAAAAGACTTTTAACTACAATGATGCCGTATTAGAACTTGCAGCACCGTATGTAAACGATGACGGTCTCGTAAAGAAGGTTCTTAAATTCGATGGGCCAGGAAGAAACCCTGAAAATTTAATATACATCGAGGAAGTCTTTCAGCATCGGAAGGACAAATTAGCTCGGCGCAAATGGACGCGCAAAGGACGCCTTCTTCATGAGTTTTTCGAAAAAGGGAGACGTGATGCTTTAAAAGGTTTAATAGTTTGATTATATGTGCACTGAACTGAACAATCTTTTCCAAGTAATATTTCTAATCATTATGTGAACATGCAGAGCACATTCATATATCTGGAAAAAATAAGCCGAGCTATCCACGAGATCTGTTTTACTATGCTAATTCTCACCCCCAAAATGTTGCACATCGTCAAATAATTCGGAAAGGGATGGCAGAACATTTTGAGGATCGTGATGACCTTTTATACTATCGATTTACAACTTATGGTGGGGTTCTTTGCGATACATTAGCCCCTAATTCACAGAAACCAGACGGTGAAGGAGATGGACCTCCGTCGAAATCAAAAGCTAAAGAGTTTTTGGAAATGCTAAAAGGAGATAACGCTGGCCCTGGAGCCAAAAAGAGAGTTCGAAGAAAAATTAATGTAAGTTGACAAATTATCTTCTATACGGCAATAATATTGCTGCGGTTGTATTATGACTATGAGTAATTTCCTTTATGAATACATTTTCATAAGAAAATTATTGAAAAATACCATCGGGATGATTCAAAAGATTTCCAAGATGACATTGCAGAAAAGCATATGCTAATAGACGAAGGTCGCCTTAGAGTTTTATTTCACTATGGAGAAGGAAATTTGACCAGAAACTCTTTGGAGTTCTTCAAACCCCGTGGAGTTAACTATGATTCGACTGACTTCAAGCCAGAAGATTGTATAGAATATCAGGTCAGTATTTTTAAACAATTTTAGTTACTAGTTACCTAAATTGATAATATATCAAATTTTTAATGTGATTGGTCGTACTTGTTCAGGCAGACCGGCACGCACCGTTAATGGATGTTTATAAAAAATTTAAGCTCCTTCAGCGAATGGAAGCAGATCAAAGAGTTGCAAGCCTCTTAGCAATTCAAGCGGAAGATGAGGTATCCTTAAAATATCGTGGACCAAAAATTAATCAAAAGAGCAGTTAAAAATTTTATTTGTGCCATTAGGTTTACCAAACTGTAACATCTCGAGTCCAAGAAGACTGGAGTCATGAAATCGAACCTGATGCTTTTGCTGGAGATCGTAATGAAGAATATGTAAAAATGAAGGAACAAAAGGTTAAAACTTTAAATGATTGATGGCCTACTTTAGTTCGCAATGAACACGCATTCACTTATTGATCTTTCTTTTTCTCTAAGGTTGCTGAAGATGAAGATGATGATGATGATGTGGGAAACATTGATTTCACATCCCCATTTATTGAAAAGTTTGGAATTCCCAAAAACAAACAAGAGGAGATTTTGATGAAAAAACGAATTATGTTGAACTCTAAAGTGAAACTAGTGAAAAAAGCCCATGCTATTCGAGAATCTTATGAAAGAGTAGTGACATAATTCTGAATACATTCCTCTTCTCTAATGTAGTTTAAACTTCTACGTTTGTTCTAATTCATTTTTTAAACCTTTGTCATAATTTAGGAATCGTCGTTTCTACGAGAAAAATTGAACTGGCATGACCGCCACATCGACAAAATGCCCTCAACCCAAGAAGAAGATTTTAATCATATGTATAAAGAACGATTATTTGAAATGCATATCATGGAGCAGCGACTAGCCAGGCATCAAGAAATTGCATCAAAAAAATATTACAACATTCTTACTCAAGTACTTAAACATCCTCAACTGAACCGATTCTCAAATAAAAAAATACCCCCACCACAGCCAGTAATCACTGGTCTGACGGAGGAAGAAAAGGCTTTAGCAGCAAAGGAATTGGCTAAAGCTAAGGATTGCTGTCAATTTTACACGATGAAATTTGCGGAACCTAAAAAAGATGATAAAAAAAATCAAATGCAAGTTGCTGAATTCGCTTCCGGTGCAGCAATATAAGCATAGCAATCAATATAAATTAAAAATCAAATTTTATTCACAATAAAATTTTATTTGTTACCAATCCCAGATATTTTAAACACATTCTTGCATTATTATAAGTCTACACAGCATTTTAAAGAAGCTTTTTTCTTACAATCAGTTATTGTAATACTTGAATGTGCAGACATAAATGGATAAATATTGAACAGTAGTATTTTAATCAACCCTGCTGATAACTTCATCATTATTGTAATAACAGTAATAGTAAAGTTGTGGTAAATGTAATAAGATTTTAGGATTCAACGACGTTATTGGAAATTGTTGCTAATCCGTCGTGTTCATAATATGACATAGTATTTAATAAGAAGGAAATAATACGTAACTGACATAAAATATTTAGAAGATTTAACTTACGAGGTATCGTTTCTTGTAAAGTAAAGCAAGACAATTAAACATATAACGTGCCCAATCTAACTATTAGCATATATTGTATACATATATATGTATATATATTATATGTATATATATGTGATGTGATGCAATGTGATGATACATTTCTTACATTATTAATCATAATTACACAGGAAGGAATTTGGAATCACAGAGATTTAAACTCTGTATACGCGCATGCAATTACTATGTACTAGATCTTCAGTAAAAAAGTTTCTGCTGAAGAAGTGTTTCTCTACGCTCCAGTAGTCGAATCAGTCCCACTACCAAAAACAACATTAAACATCGATTAAGGTCACATTCACATGCTTTGATAATTGATGTCATCATGCTACTAACTACCAACAGTTATAATGGAAGGGAGTTATGCGGTAATCGGACCTTCCCTGGGGCATTACACCCCCAAAAAGAGTTTACACGAAAACTTAACTATTTCTGTTTCCATAAAAAATTGCAGATTACTATCTGATCAGTTACATAAATAACCGTAATTGTGTTCTACCAGCTGGTCAAATTTGAGGGCAGTCATTGATTTCGAAATTAAATGTTAGAAAAATGGTTAGGGGATAGATGAGTGACCCAGGGAAAAGAGTCCGGGAATCGAGCTAATAGACGGTTATGTCTTAGGTAAGCACGGAGCACACCAACAACTAGCAAACGACAGGGTTTCAAATAGGAAAATAAATGAATCTAGAAAGCATTTTATGCTGAACACAATCCGCCTCCCAATTACCCGTAGTATCCTTGATAAGCGTTCCAGCCTTGCTGATTATACCCATATCCAGAGGACTGCTGGTAGTTCCAATTTGCATAGTTTCCATATTGGTTATACTGTTGACCATACGCATATTGGTCGTATGGTGGGGCTCCATTGGTGGCAGCTGGAGGCGCGGTTCCAGCTTTAACAGCATCATCTAACCCATTTCTAGAATAAATCATAGAACACCTTTTAATTCATTAGTTCTATGATGATAGAAAATAAAATAATTAAAAAATAATCAGAATAATTAAATATTACTTGGGTGTAGCATCGTCTGGCTTCCCCCCTGCAGTGGATTTCTTATCACGGAGGACTTTCGCTAATGACTGTAACTCTTCTTGAGCTTTTTCAACACTGGTAAACGAAATACCCATTAATTTTTTATCAATAATTTAAAAATGTACAAAATTTTATATACAAAATATTTTAGAAGTTATTTTACCTATCGACATCCGTTCCAAAACGCTCAAGAAACTCAATTTTTCTGTGAGCAAAAGTTACTTTCTGTTCCTCGGGTAAGTTGCTACTCAAAGCTTGGTCGAAAGTATTCCTAGCTAATTCTAGGTCTACAGGTCTCCTTACTAAAGCAAGATCTATTAAGGCCATTATGCATCTAGCTCGAGAGGCCTAAAAGAAAATCGTTCATGTGTGAAAATAAAAGACAATACGTAGGTATTACTGACCTATCATTTTAAGTTAAAATTGCCTACCTCATCGACGTCAAGAGCTTCTTCAAGAATTTTCTTTGCTTTCTCATAATCTCCTACAATCTGAATCACACATACACATTAATAAATAAAGTAGCATTAATTAAAATAGCAGATGCCACTGTTATTGCAGCTCTCCCATTTGCTTGCAAAAGAATACACTTACCTTGTCCAAAAACTGAGCATATAATATACTCATGTGCACAAAATTTGATGCACTTTTACTTTTGATGTCTGCAATGCACTTTTCATACAACTCGGTACACTTAGAAAGATTCCCCCTGCGGCGTTCGAAGTTTATTCGACGGTTGTAGACAATAAGTGAACCGGGAGTTGCTTTGTCCAACCGGTCTAATATTTCCACGGCCTTATCCCAGTTTCCTGGAAAATTAGCGTAGCAATAATCCACCGTTATAACCTTATAATCTACACCTCATTTATATGACAGTCATAGACACAATGGAGTGATTTTAAGAATAATTATGACAAAGTACCTTGCGACTCTTCGAACGACGCCCAACAAAGGTTTATAAAGGGCTTGTCTGGATGATGAACTACACAGGCTCTTGTAAAGACCTCCTGAAGTTTTTCCATGATTTCAGGTGTCTTTTCCTTACAGCTCATCAAAAACCTTGCATACTGGATAATGTAAATTGAGTAAATTATTTAATTGAATTTTAATATAAAACGTTAAGTGCATTTAGGCGTCTAACTGCTTCTAATCAATGGTTGATTCAATATATCTCACCTTGATCCAATATTCTTCATATAAAGCACAAGCTATGAGGCACCGCTCGAAAAGTATGAAGATTCGTTTCAAATCTCCTTTTTCTATCTCGAATTCCAAATACTCTTTCCACATTTTTAGTTGTCCCTTTTCCAATGGTTTCACGTGAAAATAAGGCCTTTTAATCTGCATGCGATATAAAAAAACAGCAATGAAATATGACAGTTTCGAAAAAATATTTTCTGGCGACAGATAGAAGCAAAACTTGAAAGACATTTTATATGGTTTGCTTACCGCTTCTTCGAAGCTCCACCGGGCTGTTATTTCTGCTTCATTCTTTTTGTACGTCTCAGTTCTTCGTTCAATAATTTTTTCTTTAATTTTTCCGATCTCGGTCTAATGAACAAATAAGTTAGTTTTACTTATTGCAGGTGCTTCTAAATGCTTACATCTCATGAATGAACAACATATTGCAATAGCGATTTATCTTATCCTTACATCCTCATCTAATGGCTCTGCTTCGGTTTCAGTAGATTTCAACGCGGTTTTAATCTCCAAGAACTCTTCTGGGCTCAAAATATCGGCTGGATTGCTATGATTTATCATATCCTTTACACTGAAAACGGCCAACATATAATCTCAATTACTGTCTGTTTATAATTAATACTTTAAAGTAGTATCAATCCATTTCAAAATAGAATACCTACATGGCTGTCGTTACAATTTTTGATGAAATGAAATAATAAATCTTACTTTTGGAAGTGATTTTGATAAGACTGTGTTGGAGTTGCAATCAAACGGTCATATATGGCCAACACATTTTGTAAATTATTGTTTTCTCTTTCCCACTGAATATAGTGTTCCCACAGCTTGTCTGACCTATAATTATTAATTATTATCTGAAAATGAATGTTGAAGTAAATAATGTATGATTTATAAATCCTGTTGTTTACCTAAACTCCATTCCACAAACATTCATCGCTGCTTCAAATTTAGACCGGATGATTTCTGGCTCAGAATCATGCGTAGCTTTCACATAATTAAGATAATGGATCCAAAGGTCAACACTCAAAGAAATGGACTTGAGACCTCTTTGGAAGACCTAAAAACGTATTTTAAAGAATAAAATAATAGCATAAGCGAGCATAATCCTGACCTCCTGGCCATCCCTATCGTTATTTTACTGTGGAAGCAGTTAATTAAAAATATGATTTTAAATATAATTTTGTACCTTTGCATTTATGGAAATTCATACCTGATGCGATCAGCTTGCACGCATCTCAAAAAAGCTGTGAAATCGCCCTGTTGTTAAAGATCATATTCTGACTGTCATGATTGCCAAAAATTATATTACCTTACATGCTGTGTGGTTGGGCATGATATATAATATATTTATATTAAATGAGCTCAAAAGTGGCATACCGAAAAATGGTGATGGCGTTATCTCAGAAGATGATCTTTCTCATTAAAAGACAAAGTCCACATAAATAGGGTGTGTGAATTAGATAAACGGATAATTTGATTGAAATGATAAATAAATAAGTAATGTGACATTGAATTTTTCAATATACAAACAGTCATTATAAAGACAGGTAAAATATTTGTTTGTTCGTTAAATATTATTCTGTGAAGTTCCCGAATGAAACGGCGGTCGTACGATCGATCAACGATGAAGGGCTGTTCTTTCTCTTTCAGGATAAGTTGAACTTTATTCGCCCCACTCATATCAAGCAAGCTCCTCAATCAAGCCCATTCAACTCTCCGGAAATGCTAAAATCGTACCAATTACTCTTTGCCATTTCCCAACTTACTAATATTATAAATTGGTAATAAATATGCTATGATTTTCTCTGTTCAATGTAATACCCATTATAGAGTGAGAGAGGACCTCAATTTTTCTAGCGCATTGTTCTTCCCTTTTCTTTAACGAGAGGCTATATAATAATAGCATAAAGTGGCCTAGCATTTTCATCAAAATGAGCTTTTGTTATGAAAATTGAGCTAATTTCGTAATAACTTTGTATAAATTTTAGAATCACTATCTGTTACCTTCTCGCAGTCATCTGCTGACCCTTTTCGCTTCTCGTAGTCCGCATACTTCTTCCAGTAGCCGTAACAATATGGATATTTAGTTAAAAACTTATCATAAGCTTCCCGTGCTGCCAATAGTTCGTTCTAAATAGGCAAAAAACAATACCAATTTTGTGTTACAAGTTCATGAAATTTCCGTATTTTATGTTATTCTAGCCCCATCTTTACCCGTGTTTAACTTTTAAATTATGTTGAATTCATTTTAACTTATTCAACAACTTGTGTAATTTTAATAACGCTTTGAAGTTTAATTAAATGATATGTATCAAATTTCAAATACTGAACCAAAAATTAAATAAAATGAATTAAATGCAGTAAGAATACCGATTTCAATCAATTTTACTACAGCTATTGTACCTAAAATACTGAATGTGTTGAAAAATTTCCTACCCCGAAATAAAATTACACCCCATTTCCATTTTAAATAATTACCTCTTGGTCAACATATTGAAGCAAGTAAGTCCACGCAGTAAAATCATTTGGATCATCTTCCACAGGTTTCCAATGCTTCTCTAAATCTGGAAGTAGCTTTCTTACATTAATTTCCAATAATGGTTTTTTCGGTGGCGAAGGACCAACACTAAGGTCTCCCGAAACACTTTGATCCTCTAAACCTTGTGGAAGGTCTTCTGAAGATTCCTCCAACTTCCTTTTTGAACTGCTATCTTCAGATTCATTAACTGATTCTACGACGCTTCCATTGCCAAGGTTCTGGCTGCTGTCTTGACTCAGCTCGTTTTGGGGGAACATAAATTCCTCAACGACCTTGTCGCCTTCACTTGTCACATCCATGGAAGTATCGAAATGTTCCTTACTTTGCATAAATGCTTCACCATCCATTATTGCAGATGTATCTATGAAGTCTGCTGTTGTACTCAAAGAATACGCCAAATTTTCAGTCAACTCAGCACCTTCATCAAATATTAATAAAAACCAATTACCTAATTTGATCATAAGTACATATTTGTCCTAAATTATTTTCCAAATAGCAATTCTTCTGTACAGGTACACAAACAAACCTTGGGACTCCTGGAGACCGGCTCCACTACTGTCAACCGACGAATCGATTCCGTTTGCCGTGTTATTAGTCGAATTTGAATTTTCTGTATCGGAGCTTTGACTCTGTTGATCTTGTTCATCGGCAGACATATCCGCTTCACTACTGCCTTCCTCTACTTCAGGTTCGTCAAGTTCAACCTTTCTCTTCGATTTTCCACCACGACCCCTCCCTGCACGTCCGCGACCACGTCCTCGGGTGGGAGATGCTGCGCTTGTAGAATTAGGTGGTGTTCCTCCACGAACTCTAGCTGATCGTCTCCTTGTTACCCGCCCGTCTCCTTAACCGAGGAGTATTTGTGGTAATTTAAGAAATTTATCTTACTATACGTGCACTATACGATAAAAGGGCAAAATAAAGAATAGGAAGCTGTTAAAAAGTGTTATAGAACAAAAAGAATACGGAAAAATTGTCACAGGTTAGTCAAAGCTACTTTAAATGTTACATACGTTGACCTTGAGCAAACTTATGATTTTTACTTCAACTGTCCAGCCTTCATTGTTCAGGTAAAAATGTAAAAACCAATGAGTACGTTTCAACCTTTCCAGTCTATTATCAAACTATCAACTATACTGTGTATTGAGCTGCCTTTTAGAGTCAGTTTAAGACAAAAGAGTAAAATTTAAAATAAATGCAGAAAACAGTTGTAAGAATGCAGAAAGGTCAAACAAATGATTTTTTAAAAATACTGAGTAACTGATGATTTACCTTCTTGTTCCTCTAAGTCCATAATCCAAACTCGAATAGAATAAAGTTCAGTTAGAATAAAAAACGTCGGTGTTAAGGATTATTCTCTTCAATTGTGTTCGTGACCAAAAGACAAACTCAAGCAAAGTTTAACTTCTGAACTGCTTCCTGTAATTCATAATTAAAAAACCCAAATAAATGTACAATGAATAAAAGACCACAATAACGGATGCATGCATGACAAATGATGAAAATAAATAATAGAAGACTGTTTCTTGGTTGGTACTTTTGACTTTTTCTTTCTCTCCGAACTGTTTTGGCTATGAATGATACACATAAGTGCTAAGTAAGTGGTATAAAATTAAAATCAGCGAATTCGCTAAACACAATCCCACTACTGAATGAATTATTCCATTCCAGCAGCAAATAATTCAACTAACTACAAACTAACTTCTATATACATTTAACATACTTAAGCTACTACAATATATTCCCAATATAAAAATACATTACATGCCATAACGTTCATTTTTATGAATGTGGAATGAGGACAAAAATACGAACATTATCCCCACCTCATTAGCAAACAGATTAGCTGTCAATCAACCACAACAGCCAAGGCTGTATTCGGTATATAAGCTCTTGTAAGCTCATAAATTGAATACTTTAGCACTTTATTCTTTGGATCAATATTCAATTCGTCGCATAATGATAATGATAACTCGTATTTTACACTATACTATCGGCTATGAATTATGATTTACACCTACAATACAGCCGTAAGTGAAGTGCGCTATGCTCTGAGCCTTTCCACTTTTCTTCGAGCAAGTATGCGCTAAATGAAACTAATAAATTACTCAGAACTAGAAATTGAATTTTTAAATTAGTTTCAAAATTTTACTTCTTGAAAATAGTCAAATGCAATATTAAATATGTATTTGTGATTTGAAATGATGATGAAATTCCTGCGGCTTGCTGTCCCACACTACGCAACTACACACATCTCCTCACAGTCAGTAATCGCAATTAATAATTAATTGCAATTCACAATTAATTAATTTGTAATTATTAAATTAAAACTGTCTGAATTTAGAACCGTTTTATTTTTTTGGTGTGCGAACCTTAAACCGCTTTATAACAAAGTAACGAATGTTTTTGGTGAAAAAACTAGTTAATCTACACTCTAAGACTATAACTCTGACTGATGACAGATGACTGTGAGAGCAGTGATTCATGATTAGTGAATGACTTATTTTGTATTTCATATTTCAATTTTGAAAGAACTCTATACACTATATGCTATAAGCTGCAGTGACAGTACAGTACAGTACAGTACACAGTCAGTAAGCGGGTCAACACTATGCAGTACAGTGACAGTTGACAGTTAGCAGTATTTCATATTTGAATCACTGATGAAATGACTGACCTGAAAGATGAATGTCGAATGACAGAACACAGAATGTCCGTCAGTGCACCAGCCAGTTAGCAGGCTCACATTCACAGTAAATATGTGATATGAAATACTCAATTTGAGTTCAAGTCACAAAGTGTGAAGTGAATTATGAATTAAAATAAAAATACTGTCAACTGCATACTGATGAGATGAAAGATGACTGAATACCAACTATCAACTACTGAATGTTATATATCAAATAAATATTGAATGTAAACTTAATGAATGTAAACCCAGATTTACCCAACCAAAACTATGGACTACACATAACACACTAACTTGAACTACAAACCAACAAACTGAGTGAGTGTCGACTACCTACAATTTTGAATTTGCAATCAATCCATTCACCATTCAATTGGCAATGAATGTTGAATCAAGAAATTACAATTCACAATTAACGTTTACTTACAATCAACAATCACTACTTCATGTTCATACTTTCACAGCATTGATTGGTAGTGTACAATCATAATGTGTAATGCACATGCACAATACACAACACACAATAAATAATTTGTAATTAAACAAACTGTAAGTTCAAAGAAGTTCATTGCACATTGAGAGTTCAAATTTCAAATTTTCAATCAATACACAATATATTATTTGATATTCAGTACACAGCACACAGTATTGTGTATTGCGTTTTGTCAAATGTGTATTGAAATTAAAATTCAAAATTGAAAATTCTTTCTGCCTACACTGAAAGCCTTTAATTTATCAATTTCCAATAATTTAATTAAATATAAATAAACCAATTGAATTTTAAGAAGATGAAAAAAGAATTCAAAATTCAGAATTGAAAATAAAATCGGCATTTTCTTACCTTCGATCCTTTTCCACTTGTCCTTTTTACAGCAACTCTTTTCTTTTCCCTTCCGTTCTTCTCAATAGTTCTCCACAAAATGAAGTGGAAAAATAAACGAAAATGCAGTTCACTCACTTTAATGTAATAGTGACTACTACGGCACTTGGAAGACCAATAATGTCCTCTGCCTATTGTCCTATAGTATAATTTTTTTTATAGTTGCAGCTTGCAATGTTGGACACAGAAAGTGACAAATCTACACAGGATCTCTCCTACTTATTTGTCCCTATATTTATACGGTTAGTCAATGCGTTTACAACAACACAATTTTAAGATTACTACGACCCTTTCAGTTCCTTTCCTAATGCAGAAGCAGAAACCAAACTCTTCACTCTATATGTTGGTGTGACACACTAAAGCAACTCCTTAGAACACTTGCTTCTCTTACTCTTCGCAGTTGGGGTCGCTGCTATAGCAAACAAACAGTAGGCCCGTATGCATCCCCTTATGACGTTAAAATTTTAAAAGGGCTCAAAACACTACACGTCAAATATTAAAATTAGATCAGGCTTTGCTAGTAAAAGCTATATTTAAAATTTGAATGCGGTAGAAGGCTTCTAACTCTTAAAATTAATTATTTAAGGCAAAAATGGCCGTTCTAGGCCAACTTTGACCTCATTTCTTTCAAAATTTCATGGAGTCATGAACTTACTGGTGCCATGAAATACGGTACCCCCCGGGGGGTGACCTCTCCCATAAGGGGTTAAATGGGGTCAAGTCATATATTATTTGAAGCAGCTTTAAAAACCGTTTCGAATGATGTATACTATTGGCCATTTGCTTAATTTTTTTAATTTTGGCCACAAAAGTTGTCCCCAGACCAGTGTGATATGGGGTCATATGGCATAGGGCCAAACGTAAAGTTAAGTTTGAAATGGGCCAAATCAGTCACCCCCCCCCCCCCCTGGGCTCCACCCTTCATATATTTTTTGCAGAAGAACTGCTATAATTTCCCATAAGTTTAACTTATTTCGAATCTGTTTTCAACTACATGGGTTCCACGACAGTTCACAACGTACCCCGTGGTTACAAAAACGTCATTTAAAGGTCACAGGCAAGTGTGATGTCATTGGAAAGCTCATGTCCTCTTGTGTTCAATGGTAGTAATGTTAACCACCCACTAATGTGCCATAAAATTCCATGAAGAAAAATATCACACTCATGCTCTACCCAATTAATTTTTTCTGTGCCCCAAACGCCAAACGGTAGTTTCATAAATGGTTTATTAAGTATCGTTAGATACTTTATGTGAACGTTCATGGTGTCCGACGGTGTCCGACGACACGATAACTTTTGATAGGGTCAACATTTTCAAGTTCTGTTTTCACAAATGGGTTCCTAGGGGCAAAAGGAAGGTCCAGTTCGAAGATGGGACAAATTGGCAACGCCCCCCAATTTCAAAAATTAAAAACCCAAAACAGTGTGACATAAATGTATAAAAACATGTTCCATAGTGCCCCGGTC
>JAQGBU010001201.1:0-14609 GCA_034698605.1 Isotoma decorata
TCCCGAGAAATTTAAGCCGCCATTAATGGCGGGAACTTGATTTTCACTTTTTTAAAAATTTCTCTGGATTCTGAGCGTTTTTCAAAATTCTGAGCATCCAAAAAATAGATAATTTTATTATCTATCGAATAATATAACTTTTGTTTTCCTACGTTCTAAATCACCAAAGAAATAGGAGCTTGAAATTAACATTGCGGCCTTATAGGAGCTAATTACGACGAACTGAACCTTAAGGAAGTCTTTGTGGGTTTGTGAATAAAAATCCAGCTTTAACCTGCACTTCTTCACAATGGTAATTTGAAAAACCCACTCACATTTGTCATTTTTCATTTCATAAACTTTTTTTCACATAAAGTGACCCTCAAGGAGGCTTTCCATATTAAAGTTCAGTCAAAAGAAACATTTTTTTATAATCTACTTATCTTTAGTAGGTTGACAAAATGTCAGAAGGAATTAAATAAAGCTATTTGGATGCATCCTAAATTTCATGAAATTACTTTTTAGTTAATTAAACAACGTCGAATCATCACAAATGCCCAGTGTAATATTAAAATCTACATTTAGGGTAGAAAATGAAAGCATTCAAAATTAAATTATTAAAAGGTCAAAAAATGGAGCTTGTATTCTAACTACTACTATTGTTTGGATTGTTACCTGAACTACGAACAAGACTAGGGAGTTTTAATGACATCATCTAACATTTTCATCCTTGTGATAACTTATTTTTGGTTCTTAGGGGAAATTTGTAAACAGGTGAAAAGAAAAACTCGGTCGTGTTGCTTAGGATCTAGTTAGTAGATTGACGTAATGACAAGACATAATTAAATACATGCGTGGGCAAGTTCGTCGTTTTAATACATTTTTAATTTAATAAAAAGACTTTTCAAGTAATTAAACAAGGGCCACGAGCAAAAGAGTGTTTTTCAAGTTAATTAGTACAAAGTGGATCCTGTGTACAACTTATAAAAGTTCAAAATCAAAAAGATCAAAGCAAAGGAAATTGCCTTTCTTTGCTATTTTTGTAATTTGTACACGAAGTTGTAACGAGTGTAATCAATTTCGACAAAATCGTAATATAAAATTCATTACTTAAATATTGTCAAATTGGTAAAAAGATGTGCAATTCTTCATCCCTTATGATAAACTGTTTTTAATTTAATAGGGAAATTGTAACAAGTTGACAAGAAGGACTTCCCGTGTTGACTTCAGACGTTGTTACTTAAGTTGACAGAATCACAGGAAGTAATTAAATACCTGTTTATGTGCTAGTTTATGATGCGTGAATAAATTTTTGATCAATTTTTAAGGAACTGAAATGAGAAATAATATAATTATGCAAGCACTAGTTGCAATTTAGCATTATCCAGTTTAAAAAGATCAAAATGTTCTAAGAAATTGGCACCTTTTACTGTTTTTTTAAATTTGTACATGAACTAGAAACAGGTTAAATCCATTTTAATGAAATCCTAGTAAAAATTTGTTGATGAAGAAGTTGTTAAACATTTTGATGAATTGGGATCTCACCTGTCTTTGATTCATTAGGTAAATTTGTAAAGGTGTGAAAACATGATTGCTTCACAGAATCACAACTTTACTACAAATGTTTAATGAAAAAGAAATAAAAGTAATTTCAACATTTTCCCTTATTGTCAACAAATTTCAAAAGAAAAGTTTAATATTTTTTCTAACAAATTGGACAAAATAAAACTAACCTTTTGTAAGTAAACATCATTTATTTCTGTGTTGTTAATATTGTGTAAGATAAATGTTTGATTTAAAAGTTTCCAAGGTTTTTGTAGATAACAACTAAAAAGGTGAGTGAGCAAGAAGCCCTTCTCCGATCTAACGGATCTACCCAAAGTGATGGAAGATGGAGATGAAGGAATGGTGACAAGTGGAGAGTATTCATACATTTTGTATCAGCCTTCAATCTCCAACATCTATATCACAAACTTTTTTACCTTGGAATAAATGAGTAAATTGGATGATATGTATTTTAAATTCATTATTTTAAATAACTGTAATTTTGCGGAATCCAAAGAACAAAGGGTACCGTAGTTTAAACTTTAAAAAATGAACTTGTTATCATCATTAGAAAGATTTGAAGCTTATATCAAAATCTTTTTTATATTCTTACTTTTTCCTTCTATTTTAGTCTTATCAAAATTAGTGGAGGTTGGCATTTATAAGCAAGAAGTAAGCACACATTGCATAATATATTGTGTAGCATTGTATAGTAATAAACATTTTAGAGTTTATTCAATTAGTAAAAGGCCAACATTTTATTTTTGTACTGAACTATAAAAAAGGTTGAGATATGTAAACACTAAAAAGGGTGATTACAAATTCAATAAAAAAACACTTTGATGTTTTCATTTCAATTTAGGATTTACCGTATTTCCCGGTATAGAACCCCCGGGGGAGTTATTGTTTCAACCCTCCAAAAAGGGGGGGCTATATTCCGGGGAGGGGGGTTATTCCGGGGGAGGAGTTAATGTTTCAGATATATTTTTTTTCGAATTTACTAAAAAAAACTTGCATTTTTAAACAAAACTCACCAAATAATTTACATTGCAATACAAAAAACTATAGATAAAAAAGTTTTAATGGTTTTTAGCCCGAGCCTAGGGCTTATGAGCCCGGTATGTCTGTCCGTCTGTCCGTCTGTCTGTCTGACGATAACTCAAAACTGCATGAACCGATTTGGATGAAATTTTGACCACACCTGTATTTTACCAAATCAGGAACCGGGTTCGAAGAATATTTAGTTATTTTAATGACCCCACAGGGTGACCCCCACCTTTTTTTCAAAGTCAACGTAAAAAGATGAAATTTGGCATGATGGTTACAAATTACAAGGTTACATGAAATTTAAAGCAAATATTTATTTTTCGTGACCAATTAGGAAATAAAAGTCCATGCGCCTAGGCTCGGGCTAAATCAAGTTGCACAGGAAAGTTTTTTTGTCTTTACTCATCATTTGCAAAATAATTCGCTTAAAACACTGTTGAAAGAAGCCTTTTGTGTAAGATACATGTTTTGGAGGGGGGATTAGACCCGGGGGAGTTATTTAGGGGGGGGCTTATTCCAGGGGGGGTTCTATACCGGGAAATACGGTAGCTTCTTTTTGTTACTCCAAGCAGTGTTCATGTGTAAATAAAAAGAACAAGAAAAACAGCCTTTTCCATCATTATAAAAAGTTTTTTTTATTAAATAGTTACAAACTAGTAGAATGCACAAAAATATTACAAACTATCGAAATCCTCCACGTTTTTACATTTCAAACAACAATAAAAGTAATTACAAATGATATCAGCACAAATAAATTACATACATTTGATTTTAAATAAATAACAAACAATAAATAAAATAAACAATTAAAATAAATAAACAATAAAATAAATTAAGTCCTCTTAAAAAAGCGTTGAGTGGCGGAACTCAATATAGAATTTGGATTTGGTCGCCCTTCATTGGAATACTTTTCTCTAATCCCCGTACCTTTATCCCCAAGGGACTTAGCATTCAAAAGATCCCTTCCGACCAAAGCCCCCTCTCGTTTTAAGGGTGCAGGTGGAAGGAGCAGCGAAGGGCCCTTCCTTCCCTTCTCTTCCTCTTCCTCCTTTGTGGTAGGCGGAAGGACTGAAATGTCCACGTAAACTGGCCCTGGGTCCTTAGCACTATAAGGTAGGATTGGATGAAATCCTCTTTGAATAAACCGGGGCATTTTGAAACCTCCAGAAATTTCAGAGTCATTTTTCATCCCTTCAGAATTAACTTTTTTGGCTAGGAAATCCCTCAATTCTTGTGAATCCTTCTCTGTCTCTCTTTTTTGTTGTTTTTGCTTCTTAAATTGATAAAGCTTGAAGAGAGATTTTGGTGAGAATTTTTTAACTTTTTTTCCGAATTCGAGATCTTTCTTTAATTTCTCTTGAGTGCTTTCTTCCTTTCTATCAATTCCATCTCCTTTCCCAGCAACTTTTGTTACATTTTTTTCCTCTTCTTCCAAGTTATTACTGTCCAAGATGTTCTCCAGTGGGTTGGACTCATTGGAATTTGTAATTTGATTCAATTTATCATTTACTAAGCTTACGTTATTGGAAGCCGTGGTAGTGGTAGTTGGGATGGTAGTGGTCGTTGTAGGCTCTTCAGTGGTGGTTGTGGTTGCAGGAGTTTCAGTAGTTGTTGTAGCTAGAGTAGAAGCATTATAAGAAGGAGTGGTGGTGGTCATCGTCTCATTTGTGGGGGCAGTAGTGGTGGTGGCATTTTCAGCTGAAGACGGAGTGGCAGTGGTGGTCGAATTAATTCTCATCTCATCAATTCCACTAGAAATGATACGACCTTGATCTTCCAACTCTGTGAGATTTGCAGCTCTCGAGGTTCGTCCTTTGAATCGTTTATCACCAAAAAGGAGATGGGATGGTGGTGGGGGTCCTTGCATTGAGAATTGGGAGGGGTGGACCATCTGGCCATTTTGTTGTTCTGGAAGTCTCATTAGTTGGTTTTGGAGTTTAAAACCTGTCATCTGCTGTTGGTGCATTAGTTCCTGTTGTCTTTGGAAGTGGTGATGGTGATGGTGGTGGTTTGGATTCATCTTTGATAATGGGATAAGACTTTCACCATTGGCAATATTAATGCCGTGGTTTTGTGGTCGATGTTGGTCTTGGTGAAGGGGGTTTTTCCCAGAGAATTGGACTTGTTGTTGGAAATGATGATGATTTATTTGTGAGTCTGATTGACCTCTTGAGTCTTCTAATCCATTTGGATTGACTCCAAGTGGTGCATTTTGTTCTTGGGATGTTTGGGGGGTTTCAGATGGCTTGGGTTGTTGTTGGTTTGGAAGTGTTCCTTGTGGGGGTGGTCCTTCAGGTCCTTTCTCGTTTTGCCCCTGGGGTGGTTGGTTTTGATTCAGACCGAATTCAACATGAGTGGGTGGGACTTTAAGGGGCTGAGGCTGCTGCTGGTGGGGGTGGTTGGGAGAGACTGGAAAAGTCCCTTTGGGGCCTAAATTGAAGAAATTGAAAGGTATTTCTTGGGCTGGGGGCAGAACGTTTTGAGTTTGTTGGGGTTGTCTCTGGTAGTCAAAAGGTAGGTGGGGTCGGTAGTTACCTTGGTTCACGTGAGGAGGAACCATTTGTTGTTGTTGTTGCTGAGGGGGTTGGGATGAACTTTGACCGAATTGTTGGGGGTTTGGTTGATTACCTTCATTTTGCGGGGATTGAGATGGCCTCTGATTTTGAGGGAGGTTTTCCAATTGTTGGGGCTGGTTTGGTGGAAAACGGAATAGTTGATGTGGGTTGGCCATTTGAATGTTTGGTTGTTGTTGAAGGACTCTTTGATCGTCTATTAGGAATTTTGTAAGGGGTGTGGGGATTTCATTTGGTGCCACTCTTATCTTCAAGGGTTCTTGATCTGGTCGCATTTGTGGTCGTTGGTCTGGTCTCAATGGTTCATTCGGTCTAAACTGATCTTGTGGTCTCATTGATCCCTGGTTTCTCATTTCCTGTTGTCTTTGGAAATCTTGTTGCCGTTGGGCATCTTGTTGTCTTTGGGCATCATGTTGCCTTTGAGCGTCTTGTTGCCTTTGAGCGTCTTGTTGTCTTTGAGCATCATGTTGCCTTTGAGCGTCTTGTTGTCTTTGAGCGTCTTGTTGCCTTTGAGCGTCTTGTTGCCTTTGAGCATCTTGTTGCCTTTGAGCGTCTTGTTGTCTTTGGGCATCTTGTTGTCGTTGCCCTTGTTCAGGCAACCTTATTGGTTCCTGTGGCTTCATTGGTTCCTGTGGCCTACTTATCTCGTGCGGCCTCATTGGTTCCTGTGATCCTAATGGGTTATTCGGTCTAAATGAATCTTCTGGTCCCAAGAGTTCATTAGGCTTAACTTGATCTTGTGGTCTTATTGGTTCCTGACCGGTTAGCTGAACACTGAATCTATTGGATTGTTGAGGACGAGAAGGTTCTCGAATTGCCTGAGTATTTAATTGTGCTGGAAATCTCACTGTTCCCTGGGGTTGAGAAAGTTCCACAGGTTTACGCACTTCTTCCACTTGTCTTTGATCTTCAATCTTAATGTGAACATTTGGTAACAACTGTTCTTGAGGTCTTGAAGGCTTTTCTACTCTCAATGGTTCTTGTGGTCCAAATAGACCTTGAGGTCTTATTTCATCCTGAGGTCTTAATGGTTCTTGCGGTCTCATATGCTCATGAAATCTTGATGGTTCCTGAGGTCTCATTTGCTCATGAAATCTTAATGGTTCTTGGGGTCTTACAGGTTCTACAGGTCTTAAATGTTCTTGAGATCTTAAAGGTTCCTGAGGTCTCATTTGCTCATGAAATCTTGATGGTTCCTGAGATCTTACAGGTTCCTGAGGTCTCATTTGCTCATGAAATCTTAATGGTTCTTGGGGTCTTAAAGGTTCTAGAGGTCTTAATGATTCCTGAGGTCTTGAATGTTCCTGAGATCTTACAGGTTCCTGCGGTCTCATTTGGTCATGAAACCTTATCGATTGCTCATGGGGCCTTGAAGCCTCCTGTTCCCTAATTTGCTCTTTTATTCTCAAGTTCTGGTTGGATCCATTAAATTCTTGAGATTGAGTTACTTCTTGCCCTTTCTGACCTCCCAATTGAGCCTTAAACCTTTGTGCGTGCTGCCGCTGCTGCTCTTGTCCTCTAGTTTGATCTTCAATTTGAATTCGAATCTGTTGTTTCAGTTGTTCCAAATTTTTATCAAGTTGTTCCTGGGGTCGTTGTTGTTCTGGAAATTGGAACCTAGAAGGCAACTCACCTTTTAATTCCTCATTAATTTTAAAATTTATGTGTCCATTCGTATTTTCCTGTGCTCTTAAGGCCTCTTCAAACTTATGGGTCTCGTCTTTAATTTTTTCTTGAAGTCTTTGTTGTTGTTCTTGAGCTCTAAGTTGTTGCTCTTCAATTGGGGAACTTTGACCTCCTGCAACGCTCATCTGTATGTTTGGTCTAAGATGTTGGTGACCTTCAACCGGAACTCTCATCGGTTTCTGCTCCTCAACTCTCATATTATTTTGTTCTTGAAGTTTAAATGGATCTGGTAGAGCACCTAGGGAACCCACAGGGAACCTTTGGCTGTTAACAGTCTTAGTTTCTGGTTGTCTAGGCGCTTCATGAGGTCTTTGCGCTTCTTGTTGCCTCTGGGCTTCAAGCTGCCTTTGCGCTTCTTGTTGCCTTTGAGCATCCAGTTGCTTCTGCGCTTCTTGCTGCCTCTGCGCTTCTTGCTGCCTCTGCGCTTCCTGCTGCTTCTGCGCTTCTTGCTGCCTCTGCGCTTCCTGTTGCTTCTGCGCTTCCTGCTGCTTCTGCGCTTCTTGTTGCCGCTGGGCTTCTTGCTGCCTCAAAGCGTCTTGGTGTCTTTGAGCGTTCTGTTGCCTTTGCGCTTCTTGCTGGGTTTGAACATCCTTTTGCCTCTGCGCTTCTAGTTGTCTCAGAAGTTCTTGTTGCTTTTGGGCTTCTTGATATTTTTGCCACTGGGTGAGTTGATTTTGTAGAATGAGACCCTTTAAGGGCGGAGTGGATTGCTGAGCAGAAAGTGAGGCGACAAGATCCTCCTCGTCCCTTCCATTATTTGTGGGCAGTTGCTCCTTCACTGGTTCCAAGGGACTTGGATGACCTTGGACATTATTAATAGAGCCTTCTTGAGGACCCTTAATAGAAACTTGGCTTACTTTATGTTCCCCTGCCTCCTGTAGTTGTTTTTGTTGGTGTTCTTGCTGCTGGAGTTGTTGGAGCTGCCACCAAACAGGAGCTTCCTGCTCAGAACTCTCACTAGCAACATTTCGTGTCAAAGATCCAATTGGAAATCTACTACCCGCTCCCGCAGTATTTTTACTCCCGGGTAACTCTCCATTTGGCCTTTGTTCCTTTTGATGTTGATTTGTGGGCCTGGATACCTGTACTTGGGTTGCTACCCGGATATTTTCCAGTGTACTTGGTGAAGGAGCTTGGGATGGCTGGGGAAAATTTGGACTGAATGAGAGAGGATGGTCAGGCCGTCTTTGTTCAAAAGAACCTCCAGGTTGCTTACCATCAGGAGACAAAGGAGAAGAACCCGGATCACTTTCAGGGAATCGGATAAAACCCGAGCCGGGCTGCAATTGTTGTTGTTGTTGCAAACTGTCACTTGGTTTTTTACCCTGGGAAGTTTGAGCCATAGAAAAGTTAAAGTTCTGAAGCATAGAAAACCGAGTTGGTTGGGGTTGATTCTGTTGTTGGTGGTGGGTGTGGCTTTGGGTTGAATGACTCGGCCTTGCAAGTGGGAGTGGTGTTGTAGCAACTTGAGCAGAATTGCCAAAAGTGGGAGACTCAGTTGTACCCATAATTTGATTTCGGATCCCTCGTTCCGTCGTTCTTACCGGAAGACTGTCCACTCCAAAGACAAAAGTCTCTCTTGTAGGTTCCTTTAAGGTTTCGGGTCGAGCAGGATTAGGTCTCGCTTTTGGTTTAGAGTTCACATTAGTCTGATATTGATGTCGGTGGGGGTGACCCAAATTCTCAATATTTCCATTATTTGACTGAGTTTGAGGAGGAGACTCGATTCGAATTGGATCTCGGCTATCAAGTTGCATGAGAGTGGGTGGGGCTTGGGCTGTTGGAGTGGGTGTGGCTGTGCTAGGAGAGCCAAGAGGGGATGATCCCTGAGGACGGTGAATATGAGTTGCTTGAGATCGCTTGAAAGGTGGAAGAGTAAAGGAGGAGAATGGAGATGACGCTGGTGGGCTAAGTTGATCCATTTCGCTTACTTTAGGAGGGGGTGTGGTCGGAATGGGCTGAAGCTTTCCTGAAAATCTTCCTCCTCCCCCTGAGCTTTGACCTTCACTTTTTTTGTTTGCGAGGTGAGGTTCTGGTGCGGGAGTGGGTTTAGACGCTTCAAGGAGACTCACCTGGTTTGAATACGTGGGTCTTGGACTTGGAACTGAGGGTAGGAAATCAGGAAAGCGTTGATTCCCCTTTGACCCAGAGTTTTTAACAATTTGACCTTGAACTCGACTCTCTTGAAAGTGCGAGCCCCAATTGGAGTGAGTGATTGGTTGCCAATCATTTGTAGAAGTTGTAGTGAAGCTTGGTCTTTGATAATCCCGACTGGCGTGAAGGCGACTGTCCCCCTCATCCTCATACTCCGAACCCTCATCATCCATCCCATCAAAATCCACAAAGGATAACAAACCCGGGTTTTCTTCCGGTTTATTCAGTCCGTTTCTATTGTCATCGTAAGTGTTGCTTTGATCATGATGGGAGTCGTAACCATGGGGATTGTGATAGTTGTTGTAATTATTGTCCTTAGGATGTTCATAAACATCTGCCTCTTCCTCATACTCCATCTCAGTTGGCTTATCTTCTTCTTTGTTAGCATTTTCAGAGTAATAGCCAGGTTTTCTGTTCTCTGAATTTAATGTTAAATCATATGGCCCTTGATTCTCTTGGAACCTATTCTCAACATTGTCATAAAACTGCTCTTGTTGACCTTGTGATTGACCTTGTGATTGACCTTGTGATTGACCTTGGGCTGAAACTTGCGGTTGATCTTCGTCAAAATAAGTATCCTCAGAGGGAGAAGGTGAATCAAGATTAGTCAATACATTGACGGTTTGGTCATCCTTTGGTGAGTCCACTTGCTCATTTCCTTCGAAATGTTCTTCACTCGTTTGATCTTTGTTGACTACTTGAAGCGTTTCAGCGTTAGATAAAGCGTTGGACCCAGCGTTAGCCCCCGCGTCCTCGTGATAGATGGGTAAACCCTGTTGTGGAGTTTCAACAGGTTCACTTGCAGGCCCTTTAACTACAGTGACTATGGGATGCCTAGTTTTTAGTCCATGTCTCTTTGG
This sequence comes from Isotoma decorata, assembly GCA_034698605.1. Taxonomy (NCBI): domain Eukaryota; kingdom Metazoa; phylum Arthropoda; class Collembola; order Entomobryomorpha; family Isotomidae; genus Isotoma; species Isotoma decorata. The sequence continues at coordinate 9,845 of JAQGBU010001201.1, forward strand.
AGTGTCAACCTCTCTTAGAGATTCTTCCTTATCTTTGGATAAGCCTTGTGAGTCACTTGAGGATAAGCCGCCTTGTGGTGGCTGCTCTTGGGTTATTCTGAAACTTGTTGTTGTTATCCGATGCCTATGGACCTTGGGTGCTTCTGTCGAAGTTGTTGAAGTTGAACTTATGACCTTATCTTCAGACAAGAGGGACTCTTGGTTTGGACGAGCTGACAAAATTCCTTCTCTAACAAATTGGGTTGATATTCGATGACTGACAGATGAACTCTGACTTTCCTTGACTTCAGGTCCTCGTTGCACTTGGACTGGAACAGCGGTGCTCGTTTCAGCGTTTGGTGTAACATCTCCATTTTCAGAGGGCAACAAAGAAAAGGCACTTTGCACAGTGAATCGTCCGTTATTCGATATTATTTTTGCCGTCGCTTCATCTGCCGCAGCGTGTGACCCGTGAATATTTTTTACCCCTTCTCTTTCTTTGTTAGCATTTAAGCGTATTTTAGAATAGGTGGAGGTTACGAAAACATTTGAAGGTTTTTCTTCTTGAGCTGGAGCCGGAGGGGTTTCTGAGGAGACTTCAAGGGTTTCAGAGGACGCTTGAGGAGTTGTGGATCTGTAGTGAGGTCGAAGACGCTGGATTGAAACGTATGAAGGAGTCCGTCGGGGTTCATCTGTGGTCACTTGAGATGAAGACGCTTCCGTTGTAGCGTAGAAAAGTGGAGTTGAGGAGGTTGCAAAGGCGCTTTCAACGGGTTTTCGGCTAGAGAGTCTTAATGGAGGTCGAACAACTGTTTGGATCTGATTGAAGATGGTTGACGCTTCGGAGGATGATGCTGGTACTTCAGGGCTTTCTCCAATCCCTTGACCTTCTTGACCTTCTTGAACTTCTTCAGCTGGTTTGTTTTCGTCAGAGGTCAAGTCAGCAGTTGCCTCTGTTGTTGTTGATGTTCTTTTTTTGATAATAATCTTCCTCCGAATTCCGGTTTTTCTTCGGTTGAATTCGGGTTTTTCAGTCTGAATTGGAAGGGGAGTTTCTTGAGCAAGGGGTTCTTCTTGGGCTGGTGGAACTTCTGAAGGGTTTGAAGAGGTCAGTTCGCTTACAGTTGGTTCGCTTGAGGTCAATTCCGGCGCTGGGGTAACTTGTACATCAGGTTCCGTCGATGTCCCTTGATTAAACCTATTTTTTGAACCTAGACGCGTTTTAGTGAATCTGTTTGACATAAATCTCTTTGAATTTGAGCTCGATTGGCTTTCACTAGGCTGACTGGTCGTTACTTCATCTAGGGTCACGGGGGCAGAGGTCACAGCAGGGCTTGAGGTCACAGGTCTCAAAAGATTCTTCTTGAAAAGACCTCCACTAATCCGGTTAGAAGTAACGGTGCTTCGATGCGAAGTCAATTGATATGCGTTGGAGAGGGATGAACCTTGATCTGCGGATTGACCCAGCGACTCCTCAACCTTTTGACCCAGCGACTCTTCAACCTTTTGACCTGAGCTCGACGCTGTATTTTCCTCACTTCCATCCTCGTTAGATTCATTTTCATATTGATTGAAAGAGGTTGGAACCTTTGTCAATGGCCTTCTGAAGGGTTTAATTTTAGGTGCGTAATTATTCTGTCTTTTGGGTGGCCCATCCGATGCGGTGTCAGAGGGCAAATTGACCTTAGCTTGAGTTCCAACACGAGGTTTAGGTTGGGGTCGACTAGTGGCAGTGGGAGTGGTTGTGGGTGGAGCAGCAGTGGAACTTGTGGGTCGGTTTAACTTCAAAGGTTTTCTCATTTTCCTCAAAGTAGACATTATTCTAGGTCCTGAGGGGACTTCCGGTTCTGATGGGGGTGCTTCTGACGCTTCTTCAAGCTTCGACGCTTCTTCGGATGAACTTTGATCTTGATTTTGCACTTGGGGGGATTCGTAACCGTTATTTACTTGGGTGTTCTCATTGTCAGAGTCATCTTGAGGAGCGATGTAAGGAGGAGGTGAGACGGGTAAACCGGGTCGAGGTCGCCCTCTAAGAATTTTACGGATTCTTCTACGTTGAGGTGCAAGAGGTGAAAGGTTGTAAGCGTCCTTTGATTCTGAAGTGATGAGATCTTCTTCAGATTTTGAACTGGAATCTGAACCGTTTTTACTTGATTCTTCTCCTAAACGTCCTGTCGTCATTTTACCCGATTTCTTTACAATCCGGATCTGGAAAATAAAATAAGGTTACAACTTACGGGGTTAAACATTTGCAACTTTCCTATCAAACTAACAATTCATCTAATTCAAAGAAAACTATGTTTGAAATGGTTTTTTTTTAAATTTTGCTAAAACAAAGTTTTTAAAAATCGATCATTGAAAGGGAAACTATTGTAAATATGAAAGAATGCAAGTCAACTATTTTTTGTAATAAATTCCATGAAATATAGGTTAAATGTCTGAGTAAAATTGAATCCAAGAATGAATCATTTGTTCCCTTAAAATTGTGTGAAAACGTTGTAAAATCCTTTGATAATGAGCGAAAATAAAACCTTATCGAAGTTATAAAAAAATCAAAGCTTTTGAATAAAATAAAAGTTTTTTTAATATCTTTTTGAAGATGCCATTCTAAGAAATGAATCTAAATCCTGTTATAAATGTCTGGGATTTTTTTCTAACAAGTTTCATAAATACCGTAACACTCGATTTAGAACCCCGGAACCCCCACCGTAATAAAGCCCCACAGCTCCTATCCTTCCAATGTTAGTAGTCCCTATCTCCTCATGTTAAACTGGTTTCAATAATTGCTTTGAAACAATAACTGCCCATGGCGTTCTAAATCGCGTTTTACTGTATTTAAGTTGGAAGGAAGAGGAAATTTGTATGTGGAAGGATTTCAAAATTGTGTAAAATAATTTATGAACTTATTTTATGATAGGAGAAAAGCAGAGAAGATTCTTAAGTTTTTTCTTGGTAAAATTGATCAGCCACTACGACTTGTCTAGTCTCAAAATCTTCATCATTTTTATTTTTACTGAAAAACTGTTCCTATATCTCTTTTTTGTTATTTTGTGTTCTTTCATACAAATAATTGAATCTTGTGTTAGAGGAAATTCTTTTGAAAGATATTTTAAGGCCAAGCATAAGCATTGATGAAGAGGAGACTTTATTTTAAATTAAATTCGGGTTTTATTTCTAATTTCCTAGTAAATTTTAAAAATATGTATTGAATTTCTAAGAAATAAAAATGGGTTAAGAGGGTTTGTAATGGGAGAGAGATTGAGAAAGGAAAAGGTAAAGATGTAAGCAAGTGTATCGTGGCCAGGGTACGACAAACCCGGGGTTTTTTAGTAAAAAACCCAACTACCCAGGGTTTTTTGGATTTTTAAGGGTTTTTTGGGTTTTTCAACTAAGGAACATAGAAGTGGACTCTATGTCAAGCAAAAGTCTATATAGCTGTTTTTTCATCTTTTTAAGGGTATAAATGCAAAATATGGTGTATCATAAGAGAGAAACATTGAGATTGACAGTTTGTGAGAGTTTTCATTCCTAAAGCTTTAAATTGAATTAAACCCAAAAAACCCCAAAACCCCAAGCTGAAAAGGTACCCATAAAACCCAAAAAACCCCGACCCAAAAAACCCGGGGTAGCATACCCTGATCGTGACTCAATAAGATGTCAACTGCATGTTGTGTGACAGTAATATGTAGATAGATTTGGTAATGGGGAATCTATATCCGTGTTTGTGGATGGCCAATTTCACCTTTTCAAAAGATACGAAAAATTGTTACTTTCGGGTTTCCTTATCTGGATACTAGCTTATACTAAAGGGGAAAGTGAGACAGACGTTGCTTCGTGTCATCATAACACTTTTTTTATTTCCTCTCATCATCAATATCAACATCTGAAGAGTGAAATCCAACAATGAAAGTTTCTTCTTTTTTAAACCCGTTTTTTAAAGAAAAAAAATGGGCAAATTTTGGATAAAATGTGAGTTTTTTAAAAATCATTTTAAGCAAAGTGACAAGCAAGACACGACGTAAAGAGAATCGTTATAAAGAGGTCAAAAGGTTACAAACTTTAATTTTTGTTTCCTAACAAATTTTCCATCGAATTTCTTTTGAAAGATATAATGAAATAAAATAAAGTAGGAAAAAGTACAGTTTCATTTCGCCTAAAACTTATCCTTTTTTTAAAAAACAACAAAGAAAAAAAGTTTTCATCAAGTTTCCTTTGTTAACACTTTTACCTAAATTACTTTTTCCTTTGTTTCCCTTGAACAATTAAAAACATGTAACAAAAAAAAAAAAATTTTAGCAAAAACACACAAGTTTTCTTTCAATAAAAAGTTTTATTTTTTCTTGAGTAAGTTAAATGTTGAAAATGTGCTAGTTTTTTTCTTTACTGAAATTGACTACTTTATTTCACTTCCTTATTCATTTTGGGGTGAAATTAGAGCAAGCCTAGTTTACAAACGAGCTGGAAATAAAGTCCAATTTTGTCTATTATTTCCATCTCTATCTCGTTTCCCTAATTCATTTGAAAAACTATTTTCCTTCCATGGGGCTCTAAACTGAGGTTTAGCGTACTAGGGAAATACCGTAAAACGCGATTTAGAACCCCATGGGGAGTTATTTTTTCAACCCACCAAAAAGAGTAGGGCTCTATTTCGGGGTGGGGCTCTATTGCGGGGGGGGGACTTATAGTTTCAAAGCAAAAATCAAGGAACATTTTATCAAAAAACCAATATTTTGTGTCTTCAAAATCAAAAATGTCTTACAATTTTAGATGTAAAATCTTAAAATTA